>ML103466.1:50394-104599 GCA_003697995.1 Taxidea taxus jeffersonii
TTTTTTTTTTTTACATTCTAATAATGGGAGAGAAAATAACCTCATCAGTCTCTGAAGATTTGCTTGAGAAATGTGTGCAGTGGGATGTTGGGGATGAGTAACAGGTTTTTGTGAATGTGATTTTTGTTAGTGTTTATTTAAAAAGAGAAGTGTAGTCAAGACGCAGCCTTCATCTTTCTCCCTGATTTTTTTAAAGGCTAGTGCTATTTTTGTAGTTTGAAAATGAGGATTTAAAATTGAAATTGAGGATTTAAAAAAAATCTTTGTTTGCTATGTTTATTTTTCTAAATGTGGTATATCTAAAAAATGCTGAACCCAAAGTCATATTTTGAATAAAGAATGTAAAGCAATTTGGTACTTTAAAAGCCATCATGGAGTCTGGAAACATTTTTGGTGGTCACTACTGGGACTAGGGGTGCTGCTGCTTCAACAAGGCACAGGAAAGCACTCCCCCAGAAATAATTCTCTGGCCTAAATCCTCACTGCAGAGGTCGGAAAACTCTGAGCTCCGGGCGCCTGGGTGGTGCAGTGGGTTAAGCCTCTGCCTTCGGCTCAGGTCATGATCTCAAGGTCCTGGGATCGAGTCCCTGCTCAGTGGTGAATGTGCTTCTCCCTCTGCCCTACCCCCCACCCCAACTTATGCTCTCTCTCACAAATAAATAAATAAAATCTTAAAAAAAAAAAAAAAGAAAAACTCTGAGCTATTAGTATTGTACTAATAGTGACTTCCTGGTTTGACAATGTACTATGATTATAGAAGATATTAGTACCAGGGAAAGCTATGCAAAAGATACAGGAGAATTCTCTGTTCTATTTCTGCATTTTCTTGGGAGTTCTAGACCATTTCCAAATAAAAATTAATAATAGTAATAACAGCAAAATTAAATTAAACCTTCAAAAAAACCCCATCATTGAGAAGGGTATAAAGCATTGTCAGGTTCTATGCTAGTAAAATCCACTTAGATGTCAAGGTGGGAGGCATGATGTGGGAAACACACACAGGCTCCAAGGGACCCAGACCTGCTTGCAGTTGACCCCGGCTCAGCTCTCTGTCTGCTTTCACACAGGTCCCTTAACCTGTGAGTGTGAGTTTGGGGTAGTAATTCCCACCTAACTAGATTGTTGTGAGCACAAGGGGAAATTATTCGTGAAGTACCAAGCAGAGAGTTGGTTCTCAACATCCTTCCCTTTTCCCTTTGATCTCTGCCAGGTGGTGTCTATTGATTTCATTCTGACGGTAAATGTTGTCTATCTTCATCTGAATGTAAGAAGAATAAATGAAACTTCCAACTTGGGAGACACATCACAGCGGCCACCACTGCGCTAACCATTTGTTTGCCATTTGTTTCCTATTATTCACATGATGGGATGGATATTGTGTTTATAGGTTGTTATAACATACACAATGTACCTCTGTTCATCTGACTTAGACCTTTGCATCTCCTTGAGGCAGCTTCTTCAAAGATTATCCGCCCTATGTTGAGAAACCAGTCTTGGAGGGCTTCCTGTTTGTAGACTCCTGTTTGATATTGTTGAAAACCCATTCTTTGGTCTTGATTTTTATGACCACTCTCTTCTGATTTGCCTCCTTTCCCTCCAAGCTGTTCCATGTCAGTCCCTCTGGGACTGACTCTCCTTCTGTCTGCCACACAGTCCTCCAGAAATCCACCGTTAACTCTTTTTTCTCTTATAAAGATGCTGCAAAGTCCACAGGAGGAAGACTGTGTATAATTCCTCTTCCTCCTCCTCTTCTCCTTTCTTCTTCTCCTTCTCCTCCTCTGCCTCTTCCTACCCCTCCCTCTCCCCCTTCCTCTTCTTTAAAAAGATTTTCTTTCTTTATTTGACACAGACAGAGATCACAAGTAGGCAGAGAAGCAGGCAGAGAGAGAGGGGGAAGCAGACTCCCTGCTGAGCAGAGAGCCCGATGTGGGGCTCGATCCCAGGACCCTGGGATCATGATCTGAGCCGAAGGCAGAGGCTTAACCCATTGAGCCATGCAGGCACCCTCCTCCTCCTCCTTCTTCTTTCTTCTTCTCCTCCTCTGCCTCCTTCCCTTTCTTGTTCTTATTCCTCTTCTCTTTCTCTCCTCCTTCTCCTCCTCCGCCTCCTCCTCCTCCTTCTCCTTCTTCTTTTTAAAGTAGGCTCCTTGCCCCATATGGGGATTGAACTCACAACCAACAGTTGCATGCCCTAAGGACTAAGCTAGCCGGGTGCCTCCTCCAGCGGCCACACCCTTCCCACAGTCACCTCATCGGAATCTATCCATTCTTTCATCAAGAGGTGATGGAGCCCTTCCCTCATGGTTGGCACAGCCGTGGCATTGGGATACATGGGGATGAAGACGTATAGGGGACGTGGCTCTCCGGGAGCTTGCATTCAGGACAGTGGGGCCCTTAAGTGGACAGTTCCAAATCCACAGGCACATTCTCCGCACTCATGCTCCCATCTTCCTTTCTTCTACAAACCCTAGTCAGCTTCACACACACACAATGAGGAAGTCTTTTCCTCAAAAAAATCTGACCCTTAGAATCCCTGGAGTTGGTACTTCAAGAGTGTCTGGTGGGGGAGGGCTGGTAGGCCTTGGTAGCTCTGCCCCTGCTCCCGTCGGATGATCCTTCCTCATGGCAGAGGGTGGAGGGCAGGGTGGTCTTTGGACAAAGGCTGCTGCCTCCCACAGCACAGAGCTGCTCCTCAACCACTTTATGTCACCCCTATTCTCACATGCATGCATGTCTAGACATCCCAGGAGTGGGCCTGTCACATTGCAAACCTATCTGGCCGTATCTACTAGAGCGGAATACACACATAACCCCTCCCCCATCGGAAGTTCCACGGAGAACAGAAGTGTACACACGCGGACACCAAGAGGCGCGTCCAAGAAGGCCAACGGCAGCATTGTTGGTAGTAGCAAAACCTGCCATCGCTGCATACGGCAGTCGCGGCCAGCACGTGGAGACCTTCACAGCCCATCTGAAGCAGGGTGGACAGAACAAGCGAGAGACTTACTGGTGCCCACGTCCCGTCCCACATGTCCCCAAGACATGCACCCCTCGAGCCCAGTTGTGGGCAGAACTTGTCAGTGGTATCCTAACTCGTCAACCATGTCTCTCTCTTGCAGAAGACAATGGCGGATTTTGAGTTGGTTAGATTCCCATGGGAAATGAGGCCACGTGCCAGGATTAGTTCACTCAATCCTCACAATTATGGGCTGAGGGCTGCGGAGGGGAAACACTGTATCTCCACATCTGGTCACCCGAAGGGATTCCGCCCTCACTGGTGGGCTCTTGTGCCCTCCTCACTGCCGCCTACAGTGACCTGCTGGGTGGGTCGCGGCCACTGGGCCACACTTTCCAGTTGTGTGAGGTCCTGTCACAGGTTCTGAGAGTTGTCCCCTCTCACACAGTGGGAGGCCACAACCTGGGCAGTGCGTACTCTGCAGACACACACATCCCTGGTAGGAAGTGTCTCCTTGGGAATGTGGATGAATTTGCAGTGTTGTTCACTGGAGTCGGCATCAATGACAGAAGAAATTCTATTTCTACCACTATTTGACCTTCACTGTTCTTATTTCTTAAGGGGTACAGAGCTTAGGCCACTGGGCTCCCTTAGAGACTCCAGCACAACTCTGGGAGAGACATATTACTCCTGTTTTATAGCTAAAGAAACTGAGTCTCAGAGAGGCTGAGTGATGTGCCCTGTGAGTAAGAGACGGAGCTTGGGTTTGAACCCAGATCCGTTACTCTTAACCGTGTACAACCACAATAAACACAGACACAACTATGGAAAGACAACATATCTGGAGTTCATCTGTCAGAAAGAAAGGAGAGTTTGCCTTGGGTTCTTTCCTTCCTTCTAGGTCTCTCAGGAGGGTGCAGCGCTAGACATCTAGCTAGACATTTTAATATCAGATCTGATAATATCTTAATTATCAGATACCTTAATATCACCCTCCCTCTTCTTCCTACTTCCTGTCATCAAAGTTCCAGTTACCTACTTCTTCTGGCCCAGGGACTGGGTCCCCTTTTCAATGAAGAATGTGAACTTCTTGCAGTCTTCAACATGGCCCCATAGTTCAAGAAACGGCACGAGTCAATGTTCCAAACTGCAAGTGACAGGAACTAGCTCAAGCCAACTTGAGCAAACAGGGGAGTTCGCTTGATGGAAATCAGGCTATGACACGAAGCTATCACACAGCGTCCGAAGGCAGTTGGGCCTCTGCAGGGCCGGGAGCCACCAGAGTCAGGAGGGGCTCTGTCTGACTCCTCCCGCTCCATGCTCCATTCTACTGCATTCCTCTCTCCCTGCAGACTAGAGATCTCCTCCTCTCTGTCTACACCATAGATGGAAGGTGCTTTCTCCTCCTAGGTCTGTGCCTCTTGAGTTCCAGCAAATAGCCCGGATAGAAAGAGAACTCTCACTCCTAAAAAAATTTGTCCCCCCTTTGGGTCAAAGAGAGTAGGCAGCCCGGTTCCATTAGCTGTGGCTGGAAGTGGGGTTGGATTATGGTGCGAGATGGTTGTCAAGAACGCCTGACTCCTGTTGGGGTCTCGGGAGATGGGCAGACACCCCGAAGTGTCTGGACTGCAAATACAGCCCAGAGTAGTGTGAACTGTAGGCACAGGGCGGAGCCGTGGGGTGTGCGCGTGCGGACGTGAGCTTGCCTGAAGGGGGCTGTGTCGTTGCCCTGCACCTTATTTCAGAGAGAGGCAACCCACCCGGCCAGTTTTTCAGGACCCAGCCTTCAAGTTATCTTTGCCTCAGTCCCATTCTTTATTTTACGTGTCCAATCTCTCCTCAAATCTGTCATTTGGAAATAACTTTTGGACTCACGCTTTCCTCTCTATCCAACCCACACCACTGCTAACCCCAGCCAGGACTAAGACTGTGCATCTAAGTTATTGCAACAATTTCTCGGCTGTCTCCCCTCAGGGACATTCTGTATGTCACTATGCAGTTAATCTGCTGTGTATCTCTGTTCCCTTCTTAACGGCTCCCTTTCCCACCAAATAAAACTCAGACTCCTTCGCTCAGAATTTACAGCTCAGGCAGAAGTAATTTCTCCTTTTGATCTTACCTCCCTTCCTGCATCTGGCCCTACAAGTATGACCCTCCTAGGTAACTTACCACTTTAGGCTTTGCAAAGGTATTTACATGTCTTAAGTATGGTGTGAAATGTGCAGTAATTAAGTATGTTAAGAATCCACAACGGGTCCACTTCTGCATCCCCTGAGGCATCTGATACAGTTTCTTTTATTTTTATTTTTAACTTTTAAAAAGATTTTATTTATTTATTTGACAGACAGAGATCACAAGTAGGCAGAGAGGCAGGCAGAGAGAGAGAGGGAAGCAGGCTCCCCACTGAGCAGAGAGCCCGATGCGGGGCTCGATCCCAGGACCCTGAGATCATGACCTGAGCCGAAGGCAGAGGCTTTAACCCACTGAGCCACCCAGGCACCCAAGTACATTAAGGGAAGAATCCACAACAGGTCCACTTCTGCATCCCCTGAGGCGTCTGATACAGTTTCTAAATGAATGATAAAACAGCTGAGGTTTGCTGGCTTATTCTGCATCGAATACGGCAGAAGAACTTTCTGTGTAATTAACAGCAACCCTGGAAGGTAGTAGGCAGTCAGATCCATTTCAGAGACGGGGACACAGAGGTTTCCAGAGGCTACTTACCCGGGATCTCACTGCCAAGAAGAGACAGAGCTGGATGATGAAAAGAATGAAGGGCTGTCTGGGACGTCTGCAGCTTGGGGCGACCTTGCAGACCTTGTGCTTACTTTGTCAATCCCAAGCTCCCACAAACCAGGATTTGCTCTTTTCCGGCGTGTGTTCAGTGTGTCTGCCCCACACTATGTGCTCCTGGGAATGCTCCCCATCTTCCCAGTCCTGACATTGCACTCACACTCTGATCTCTGGAGTTCTCTCCAGTCCACACTGTTGTTTCCCTCTCATCGCCAGGCTAGCCCTCGGTCATTCCCTCATTGTTCTACATGTGTTCAGTTGCGCTCCCCAAATAATTCTCGGGGGCAGGAATCCCCTGGCCCATGCTGGCCCACAACCTGCCTCTACCCCAAAGTTCTCACTCTTCTTTCAGTATGTTCAGGACGTTCTTTTTTAACCACGTGCCTGGTGGGAAAACATGAGCAAAGCAAAAGTTACTGCTGGTACAGTAAGAGTAAGCAAGAGACGGATGTCCCCTTTCTTTTTCAGCAGGCTCCAAATGTTGCTTTAGGAATCTCAGCAGCCAGAAGGAGCTCAGAGTTTTCATTTTTTTATTTATATTTATATTTATTTTTTAAAAAGTGGTCTCAACATCCAGTGTGGGGCTTGAACTCACAACCTGGAGATCAAGAGTGTGTGCTCTACTGACTGAGCCTGCCAGGAGCTCCCAAGAAAACGTTTTCAGTTCAGAAAAAAAATGGATACCCACTTATTTGGACAGACATTGGATTGGAGGCTGAGGAGGATTCTGAGGGGTCAGGGTCTGCATCTGGGACTTCCTTGTACCTTTGCAGAGGGCCCAGTTTAACCCCAAAGCCACATTCTCATGGACCTTGGGCTGGGCTGAAAACCATGCCCCCCACAATTACACCAAACCCCGATACTAGGGGGGGGGTGGGTCCTGATTTCCTGCTAATTATTCCAAAAGCAAACATTCAATGGGTCTCCAGGATAGGTTCTTTCCTTTGGGTTTAACTGGAATTGCAAGATTTTACAGCTAGAAAGATTAGGGGTCGTCCTGGAATCTGACCATCCCACATCGCCTGGAAGGAGCAAAGGCCCCAGTTGGGAGACTCAGGCATTACTGCAAAGTCATTTAGAGGCCCAGCTGGAGTTAGAGCCCCTCGTCCAGGTGGCATCCCCAGGACTTGGGCTGTCTGGCCCTGGTGGCTAGTTTGTTTCCACCATCATCATTCCTCCCATTGCTCCATATTCCTGTCTTCCAAATTTTTTTTTTTAAGAAAAAAAAAAGTTTTCTTTTTTTGAAGTCTGAGTTACTGACATATCCTTTCCCCATCTTGAACAAGCTTCTATTTACCAAATCCCACAAAGACTCGGTGCTTTTAAAGTGAAAATACATGGTAACATTTGGCCCCCTAGTCATCTTCAATATGTTACATGTTTGAAGCATGAGTGGAAGAGTAGCTATGGCAGATCTTGATGAGATAGATACTTGGCTTTAATATTGTGGCCCAGGATCCTGTGTGTGTTTATATGCATCTAAGTGAAATATTCCTTTAAAAACCCAGAACCAATTATATTGTTATTAAACTGTCTCTGTATTCAAGACAGATGAAGTCACATGAATTCACTTAGTAACTGATTGGAACTTTTTTTTTCCTTAAAGATTTTATTTATTTATTTATTTATTTAGAGAGACAGAACACAGGGAAGGGGAGCAGCAGACTCCCAGCTGAGCAGGGAGCCGGACACGGGGCTCGATCCCAGGAGCCTGAGATCATGACCTGAGCTGAAATACGGAGTCAGACACTTAACCAACTGGGCCACTCAACTGCCCCCAATCAGAAGTTTCATTGAAATGTCTTAGAGATGAAGTGACAGCCATTTAAGTGATACTCTCAACAGAGTAAATAAAGTTACTTTGGAACTAATTTAAAAAAAAGGGTTTGGTACCATCGAACATTCTAAGAACATGTATCACGGCAATAGGAACAGACCATCTTTAAGCTGTTTTCTTCCTGAGCCTGTGGATCCCCAGAAGTCCAGCTTCTCTGGGAGGGGCGACCTGAATGTTTTAGTGACAGACACGGCCACACTGGTCAGCACAGAAATGCTAGCCTGCAACCAGCTGGTTCAGAAAGACCCCATCACGTGCAACTCCAGCTTTATTGGTGTCTACATTTGTGTGGGGCCCCAGTTCAAGATGGCTAGACACTGACTGCGTTTGCTGTTGCCATTGTGGTGTCATTGGTCCCCTTAGGCAAAGAACACAGTCAGATTTATTTCTGCCAGTTCTCCTTCTTTGCACTTAAAACTTGGCCCTGGGGCAAAAGCAAGGTTATCCATCTTATTTCTCACATGGATCTCAACATGAGAAGCAATTTTCACGCGTGGTTCCCTGAGGCACTGATAAGGGCTGCAGAAAGATTGAAAAGCAAAGATCTTATTTGTTCTCAGATGCAAGGGGAGCCGCTATCCGGAGAAGGGATGGGCAAACAGTCACAGGAAAAGCCTGCTGGGTCCTACACAAATCATTGCTTTCCCTACCAAGGTCCAGCTTTCGTCTAGATCATTCTGTAACAACTGGCCAATACTAGATTATCAATGAGGCGTCTGTCAACCTGGGATGTGAGAAGCACAACTTCCTGTGGACGGTGTCTTTTGTTCATAACAATGAACATCTGCATGGGCTTCCCCACCCTCATTGGTGTGACCTTACCAGACGTGTCTATACCAACGATCTAGAGAATGTGGCCACCTCTTGTGGCTTCTGGATCACACACTGAGCTGCTGTCCTAAAGCCACCAGCAGAGTTTAATGGGTTGAACTCTTAAAATGTTCTTTGGTTCATATGATTGTGTTTAGTCAAGAATTGGTCTTCTAGGGGTTCCCGGGTGGCACAGTCAGTTGAGTGACCGACTCTTGATTTTGGCTCAGGTCATGATCTCAGGGTCCTGAGACTGAGGTCCGAGTCCAGCTCCCTGCTCAGCACGGGGTCTGCTTGGGATTCTCTCTTTCCTTCTCCCTCTGCCCCTCCTCCCACTGTCTCTCTCTCTTAAAGAAAAAGAAAAAGAAAAAGAAAAAGAAAAAAAGATAAAGAATTGGTCATTTGGGTTCTGGCCATATTTACCAAGGAGAACTTCTTGTTCGTGACTGGGGGTAGGTCCAGAAGAAGAGTTCCCAACTCAGAGAACATCATTCTTGGCATAGGAAATGCTTTCTCCTTCTGTGTTTTGAGTGCTTATCATTTCTTCCTCTGCTGCTATATTTGTAGCCTGGCCTCAGTACCTGTGATATCCTTCAGTCTAGAAAGCTAGTGAGCAGTCCTAAGCAGCCCATTCTGTAATAAAACATATTGGTGCATTTTCTGTGCACCAATTTGATATTTTACTATGGATTTTAGTTGCGTTCTTAGAACCATAGTCTTAGAATATGTAGACCAACCTTCCTTTACCTTTCTAAAAATCTTATATCACCTTTTGCAAAATATAGAAAAATTTCCCCCTACTCCTCCTGTACCCAAAGAGAACATGTATCTATAGGCTTTACCTGTAGAAGGAATGTATTTATTTTACAGAGAGCTATGGGTAAAATATCTTTTTAGCAGTCTTTTAAATTGTTTTCTTCCAGTGGATTTTTTTGTTTGAAAAAACCAGAAATAATATTTTCAACCTTTGGAAGTAAGAGATACATTGGTAGACGTTAGTCTTTCTGTTTGAACTTGAGGTTGTTTGAACCTGGCAGGAGGACAAAGCTTCAGACGTGCTCACTGCTGCCTTGTCTTAGTGGTAGCCCAACTTTTCTGCTCAGTCACGCAGGCCCCAAACCTGGGACCTTTCCGGGACTCCCCTGACACCCTCTCTGCATTTCACGTCTAATCAATTATCAAGTCCTGTTGACTCTATTTTCTTTCTCTTTTTGGTCCTGTTTTGTGCTCCATGCACACACTAATGGGGGCCAGTAGCTGGCAAGCCCTTTCGTCTGTAAGACACGTGACACCTGTACTCTGCAGGTGCTTGTGGAAAGGGCTCTACATAGGAACCCCACAGTTTCATCAAATTTGCCTACCTACTCTTTGGTTTGCTAGGTGGCCCTGAAAAAGAGACCCACTGTCACACTAGCTCTCTGTATTAGCTTGTCATTGCTCCGTAACTACCCACAAACTCGGTGCCTTAGACAATCATTTGTTCTGCAGTAGACTGACCTCAGTGAGACTCGGCTGGGAGTTCTCCTCCAGACCAAAGTGAGTTCTTCTCAGGGTGATGTTGACTCTACTTTGCAACTGTCACCGTCCTAGGTGAAGTCACTACCATCTCTTACCCGGATTAGTGTTCAATCTACCCCTTCCCCTGCCACCAATTAAAGTTGGTCTCCATGCATCTTTCCCAATCTGTTCCCCTATAAACTTCATCCCGCTTGAAAACTTCAACAGCTTCTTAGAGCCTCAGGCCAAGGCTCCCTGAGCCTTCCACAAGGTGCTCCCTGCTTTCTGACTCATCCTTGCTTGCCAGCCACCCTGGGCTGCCTTAGTTCCTTGCACAGTGCTCTCCTCCTCCTCTCTTCCCCTCAACCCTCATTCAGGTCTTTGCATATGCTGTTCCTCCTGCCTGGAGAGCTCCTCTCCCTACCCTTTGTGCAGCCAACTCCTCGTTTCGTCTTCAATTTAAATCCCCATTCCCTCAGGGAGGGCCTTCTAGACACTCCCATCAGCTTCTAGAGGACCTTTTATTTCACGCTTTGTAACCATCCTCAGATGTGTCCTTTCTCATCCACGTCCCCTGCTGGACTGCAACCTCTGTGAAGGCAGGTCACTGGTCGCCCCTGGCACCTGACACCCGCTGGCTCGCAGTCAGTGCTGAATGAACAGAAAGACCAGCGGAAGGGGCGGCAGGGAGTCTGCAGAAGACCCAGGGATGCTCAGGATCTTGGTTTTCACACTTGCAGATGTGGGGGTTGGATGAGGTGGACTCCAATGCCAGGCAGCCCTGCCATTTTGTCATCTCTGCAGACGTCCCCCTAGCCTGTCCCCTCGGGGGGTGGTGTTGGTTGTATTCAGGCGCTGGAGATGTTGGATGAAGCTCTGGGCAGAGGGAGTTGAGAGTGGCTGCTGTTGGTGGCAGGGGGAGGAGACGGGAAGCCAGCTATGACCCATCCATGATCTTCTTTCAGTTCCAGAGTCCCGAGAACACCAGCCGTCAGAACAGCATGGCCGTGCCTGTGCTCAAGGAGGCTTTCCCGGCTATGAAAGCACGGCAGCCAGACCAACCGAGTGTCATCTCTGAAGGTCTGGAGAATAGCTGTGCTGGGCCAGTGGTTGCGTCTCAGAGGTTAACTTGTCCTGGCATTTCTCACTTGCTAAATGCTGACACTGGAAAGTGACTCCAGACCCCAGCCTGAATCCCTCCTTCAGAACAGCCGAGCACACTAGAGGTCTATGAGGGGGAGTGCGATGTGAGGCTCCAGTCGAGCACGGGGAGCGCTTAAACAGTAGAAGCAGAGACCACTCCCATGGGCATGTCACTTCGTTCAAAGGGCCAGAGACGACCTGGGTCCTCTGGGTTGAGGAGTGTCCAGTGCAAGGCTCTGCCTGTCTCCCCTGCGCGTGCAGGACAGGCTCAAGACCGTGGATTTTATGGGACAGGATTCTTTCATGTTTTTCTATATATTCCTAATGCATAGTTATTCTTATCCGAGTCACAAAAATTAGCTGTTTAAGGCTTTGGGCCTGTTTAAACCCATTCGTGGGCTTTAATTAACATAAAAGCAACCCGTTGTTCTACCCCACAGAATGAGCTAAGTTAACTTGGGCCACTGCCTCTGGGACTCAAATCTGGGTCTCCTCTGGGGCGGATACCCTCTGGTAACCTGACCCTTCTAGGGGAGAGGTTCAACCCTGGACTTAGGTTTCCAAGTAGCAACAGCAGCTGCTTTAATTCATTAAGTATAAATCAGAGGTGACATCCAGGAGCTAGTCCTTGGACCATATCCTACTGACGCCAAGTGGAAAAAGTACCTGTCCCATGACAGTCAGCCGTGGGGAAAGAGCACGTTTCCCATGTCACCTACATTCACTGCTGGCTCCACGCTGTGGCGCTAACATTGTTTACCCGGCGTGCGGTGGGGTGGGGGTGGGGGTGAGGTCCAAGATCTACCAAGGTGCGGGTGTACAAGACTATCCATGGGCAAAACCTTTCTGAAATCCCAAGTTGACTGCAGACCCGGAGTACACTTGTAATCTCTTCTGAACGCACAGTCACAACAAAATCCACGCTCTGTGGGTGAGGGGGACAGACACGATCTCTTCACATGGGAGGGGACGAGGACCTAGTCTGTTCTCGCTTGACTCACAGGACTGTAAGAATTAGAATGCCGGGGCTGTGGCTCGGTGGCAGGTTCCGTGACACTGTCACAGCGATTTTAGGATCTGGAAATGTTCACAGGAGTCTGTTCCAAACCTCAACACCTAAGTAATGAATTCACATAGTGCCGTTTACGAAGGTAAACAAGGCACTCTGGGTCCCTCCTAGAATCCCCAGAAATCAAGTAAGTTATTTAATACCTTCTTTTTAGGCTTTTAGCTGATGTGTTTCCCAGGCTAAATGCACACAAATGTCTTTATTACCTGCAACATCTACAAAGAGCAGAGCTTCCCGAAGTGACTAGACAGTAAAAACACTAGGGGGCCTAGTGATCATGCCTCCCCTCTCACTTACTGAGTCAGAATCCGAGGGCGGGAAAGTGCCGAGAAATTCCTCTTATAAAACTCTCCAATTCTGCAGGTGCTTATGGCTCTGTGAAGGGAGCTCGGGGAAGCCTGCTTTGGGAAGCAGAGTCAAGTGGCCCTTCCCCAACCTCGGTGAGGGCTGGGGGCACCTGGATGTGTTAGACTCAGGATTTGGATTCAAAGCATTTGGGGTGCGGCCCAAGATTCTGCATTTCCAACCAGCTCCCAGGTGGGGCTGCTGGTGCCCATCCTCAGACCACACTCAGTAGGGCTGCTAGCATCCTGTCTCCAGGTGGGGAGCCATGGGTGGGCCCCTCTGTGGTTGCATCGAGCCCAGGTATAAATTGCGGGATGCACCCTCTACCCCTTTGGCCTTGCTCTACTCCCTGCTGCCCTCCAAATCTTGGGTGCTTAGACTTGCTTCCACATAGGGAGCTTCCCTCTGGGTCCCCACAGCCCTCTGCAGGCCCTGCCGTCAGCAGGAAACGAAGGCGCATTCATTGTCGGGAGCGAATTTGGCACAAGAAGGCTTCAGGAGACAATTCTGTTTATTGTCAACGAAGATGCAGAAGGTGGAGGGGCTCTATATGGGCGGTGATGAGATACAAAAGAGGAGTGAGGTGGACAGCAGACACAAGAATACACAGTATTATGCGGAGTGAGCTCCAGCTCCTTGCTCGAATCAAGGAGACCCCGCCACTTTTCTCACTAGGGCTGCAGAAGAATGGAAACTGGCCTCAGTTTATCAGCTCCTACCAGGCAGGCTGAGCAAGAGGCTATTCTAAGCTGATGGAAGAGGCCACCTGTGGTCTGGGGGGAGCCCCCGCCCCAAGCGCAGCATGGATGCTGAAGCTGGTCCACGGCTGCCGGTGGTGACTGGTCCCGGCCCCCTAGGTCTGAGACTTCTCTTGATTCTCAATGATAAGCTTGTCAGTCGAATACATTTGGCCGATGAGGACCTGAAGGCAAAGAAAGACACAGACTCCATTAGCTGCAAAAGATCAGAAAGAGCATTGCTAACATTTAAATGCCAACGTCTGCCGTCACAGGGCTGTTCCTTGAGGGGAACTGCATCGTGGGGCCAAGTGCAGTCATGGGGTTGGCCTTTGCTAATTCCCCACACCCTCCAAATGCCACTTCCTTCACCGTGAGAACAAGTTTGCGATCCACACTCATTCCTTTTTGGCCTTTGAAATGGCACCAGCAGGCAAGGCCTTGGTTTCTTGGGCTGTCATGAGCTGGCTGAGACCATCCACCAGGCTCCTTGGCTGCTGGCTGGAGGGAGAGCCACCCGGACGTGTGCACAGGAGCTCCTCCCCAAACACAACCCCCTTCCTTTAGAACTGGTTCTCCCATTTGGAGAGCCTTTAGCATAAAGCAGAAACGTGTCTTGCCTATGTTGGGCTAGAACATGGGTTCCATTAAGGGCACTGTCTGGTCCAGGCAGGGCTGAGGACCATGGTTTGGCTTCTTTCACCTTCTGCCTCTTGTTTTTCCCGCCCTTTCCTAAGTGTCCTCTTACACGGAGTGTTTCTGCTAGTGCCCAAATGTTCCCACTGTCCCAGGTGGATGCTGCAGCCATTACCTGGGGCCGCCGTAGATGACTTGTCCTTCCTTGGGAACAAAGGGTCTTCACGAGTTTTCTCCAAAAGCATTTCCTAAGTGATACTTTCTTAGAACCTGGTATAACTGGTGCGGGAAGGATTTCAGAGCAGGTGGTCACTATCTAAGGGTAATTCGGGGTCTTTGCTCTTTCAGTACACGAGGGAACCTCTCAATGGCTGTAGCAGCTACCAGAGCAGCCAGGGGTCAGAATCAGGACCCTCATGTGGTCTTTCCATCTTGTTTTAATATTCTATTCTATTTTATAAAGAGATTTACTTGAAAGAGAGAATGCATCCAAGTGGGAGGGAGGGAGGGGCAGAGGGGGAAGAGAGAGAGGATCCTCAGACTCCCCAATGAGCTCGAATTCTGATGTGGGGCTTGATCCCAGGACTTGAGATCATGACCTAAGACCAAGAGTCAGACACTTAACCCACTGGGCTCCCCGGGCGCCCCATCTATTATTTCTTTATTTGCATATAGTTGACACATCATGATACACTGTTGCAGGTGTACAACATAATGATTCAACTTCTCTAGATCTCATGCTAGATCTAGCTCTAGATCACAGCGTAGCTGCCATCTGTCACCACACAACACTATATTCCCCACGCTGTAACTTTTATCCCCATAACTTACTCGCTCCATCACTGGAAGCCTGTATTTCCTGCTCTCCTTCCCCCATCCTGCCTATCCCCCTCCCTGACCAGCAACCATCCGTTTGTTCTCTGTATTTATAGGTCTGATTATGCTTTTTGTTTATTCATTTGTTTTGGTCTTGAGGTTTCCCATATGAGTGAAGTCATGTGGTATCTGTCCCTCACCTAACCCTCTAGGTCCACCACTGTTGTTGTGAATGGTGAGATCTCATCCTTTTTTTACAGTTAATACTCTATTTTAAAATTTTGAAGATTTTATTTATTTATTTATTTATTTATTTATTAGAGAGAGAGAGCGAGAGAGCGAGCGAGCTCAGGCAGGCAGAGTGGTAGGCAGAGGCAGAGGGAGAAGCAGGCTTCCTGCCGAGCAAGGAGCCCGATGTGGGACTCAATCCCAGGACGCTGGGATCATGACCTGAGCAGAAGGCAGCCGCTTAACCGACTGAGCCACCCAGGCGTCCCTCTATTTTAAAATTAAAAAAATATATATTTTATTTATTTATTTGACAGAGATCACAAGTAGGCAGAGAGGCAGGCAGAGAGAGAGAGGAGGAAGCAGGCTCCCCGCTGAGCGGAGAGCCCTATGTGGGGCTCGACCCCAGGATCCTGGGATCATGACCCGAGCTGAAGGCAGAGGCTTTAACCCACTGAGCCACCCAGGCGCCCCAATACTCTATTTTAAAATGACGGCCCGAGAAAGGGGAAGATTTTGACACTAGTAAGGAACGGTGGTGCTCTCTCACCAATGACACCCCAAGAGACCACCTCAACATTCCCATCCTCCCTTGCTGCTGGTGATGTCTTCTGGTGCACACCTGTACAGAGGTGTCCCAATGGCTTGGGGGCTCTAGTGCCTCAGGGCATCACGGTGCCAGGGGAAAATGAAGGAAGAGGTCAGAGCCGCCAAATGATTGATAAAGAAAGCCGAAGTACAGTGTGGAGATTTAAGGGCATGAGGATGATTGAGTAGATATATTCACTGCAAGTGAATTCCTTAATTTGATAAAAGAGAAAAGGGGATGCTGATGGTGGGGAATGAGTGTTCTGCACCAGTCCCAAAAGAAGTCAGTGATGAGCTCTGCTCCTGTGTCTTCAGCCTCCCCTCCTCATGTCCATATAAAGAACACACATGGCTTCAGATGCAAGCAGGAAGGGCAGGTCTGGGCTTCCGCAGAGCACACTCTGCATAATAGTCATAAGCCACCTTGAGGGGTGAGACTAGCGGGACGTGGTTTCACGAGGAGTGGAGCGCAGAGGCTTGTCCTGGCCTCCCTTCTTGATGACCTGGAGTAGCTGGGGGTGAGTGGGAGCCGGATGCACCCTACTCCAGGGAGGGGGCCGAGAGCAGTTTTCGCCACTCTGGGTATTACACGGTTTTACTTTTGGATGCTAACCTCAACAGACAAATGAGCCCACTATCATTGCTTTTTAGAAGAAAGGCTAAAATACCAGTTATTGTAAAAGGAAAAAAAAAAGAATTGTTATGTTTGGGGAGGATGACTAGGTTAATAAAAATAATTTTATGTAACAGCTCAAATGATTCATTTACCTGGGAACCTAGTTTATATTTCATGGATGTGGGGAGAGTTTATCAGAAACCCCTCTTAGAAGTGTTGACAATACCACGTTCCACGAGTGCTTGACTCAGTTTATCAGGGTTTTCTCAGGGCTCTAGTGGCAGGCAAAAGTTATGATATGGCCTAAGGAAGAACTTTTTCACACGTTGGCAAAAAATGGAATTGGCTGCCTTGGAAGCTGTCAGGCTCTGGAAGGGGGAGAAGGTGAGGATGGAGAAGAAGGTTATATGGACACAGGTGGAACAAGATGAGCTCCTTCCACATCCCAGCCTCTGTGATGACTTACTGGGCCAGGACCCATCTCTGACACCTCTCAGAGCAGCTGGGTGGCCCCCGAGTGGCCCAGAGTCAAGCCATGTGTTCTGATGCCCTGGAAGAAAAGGTGGTCTCCTTGGTGTAGTGTCTGAAGATCCAGCAGCATTTTTATCACACCACAGAATAAACACGTCTCCTCCCACACAATTCACTTTGTGGACACTGTGTTAACATCCACCTTCTTGACAGATGGGCTACAACAAGGACACAGGGTTCTCTTGTCGTGCGGCCTTTTCCTCCTGTGCTTCTAGGCTTCCAGGGACAGGGTGAACACAGCAGTGGTCCTCCTTGTCCACCAATCTAAAGGATGGAAGCTTTGAGGGGATGGCTGCTCTTGAAAGAAATGCAGAAGTGATATGGGGTGACTAGTTTGCGAGCAGCTCCATGTAAAAGGCTCCAGAGAAAACTGAAGAATGAAGAGCGAGGGGCGATCCAAAGAACTCAGGTTGTAGGGAATGTCAGTCAAAACAAACCTCCAGAAAAATAAACTAAGATGGAAACAGAGAGGGAGGCAAACCACAAAAGACGCTTAACTCCAGGAAACAAACTGAGGGTTGCTGGAGGGGAGGTGGGTGGGGTGGGGTAACTGGGTGATGGGCATGAAGGAGGGCATGTGATGTGATGAGCACTGGGGATTATAGGCAACTGATGAATCTCTAAACTCTGCCTCTGAAACTAATACTACACTATGTCTTAATGAACCGAATTTAAGTAAAAAGTTAAAAAAAAAAAAAAGAACCAAAAAGACACGAAAAACCAAAAAACCTTTCAAAAAGCCTACCTACCCTTTGGGCTAATGGCTGAAGCTTCCCTGGGTCCGCTCTGCAGAAGGGGCTCTCTGGCTCTCTCCTGGGAGCCTCTGTGCCTGGATGGGTTCCTCTGCGTGAGCCCCAGGGGCCGTCGGGGAGAAAGGCAGACTCATGTCCTACTTGCTCTGAAGTAGCTGCTTTCATAGCCCAGTCTGGGACAGTGCTAGGCACACAGAAAGTGCTCAGTGAGAACTTGGTAACTAAAAATGCCAGTGTCTAGCATTCCCGGTTATAACCAAGGCTCTATGTCCACTAGTTCTAAAACTTAGATCTGTACGTTATTAACACAGTGCTTTGGTGGGGAGCTGCCAGTGGAATTACAATTCAACAGAAGTAGCTACAGGACCATTTTATTGTAACAAGAATGCTCACTTCCTGTTAAGGAAAATCAAATGATTTAAATTTGGCCCAGCAGAAAGTTTAAAGCTGTAATCCAGGCCTATAAGGGATTAATCCAGAGCAATTACAGAAGATGGAAGAGAAATACTCAGTTCACCCAGGGAGGAAATACTAAAAAAGTTAACTCAACGAGAGCTACAGATGCGAGGCAATAAATGTTTGTGCAACAGTGCTGTTGCATTTATTTTGGCTATAAAATGTGTCAGCACGGGGCACCTGGGTGGCTCAGTGGGTTGGAGCCGCTGCCTTCGGCTTGGGTCATGATCCCAGAGTCATGGGATCGAGCCCCGTATCGGGCTTTCCGCTCTGCGGACAGCCTGCTTCCTCCTCCCTCTCTCTGCCTCTCTGTGATTTCTGTCAGATGGATAAATAAAATCTTAAAAAAAAAAAAAATGTGTCAGCACACACGGGGAGGGGACAGCCAGGGACGGATGCTGCGGTGCTAATGACGGAGCATGTTGCTTCTAAGCTAGAGGTGAGCGGAGCCGGTCAATGAAGTGAGGAAGTACAGTACGTCCTCCAATTTACAGCCCTTCCAGAAGCCCCAAGGGGCTTAGCTAGCCACATCCGACTATTACCATGCATAAATTGGTCATTAAAGCTGATCACACTTTTATTCTATAAACTTCAGGAGTTGGCATTAGAGTCCATTAGAAAAATACACAGCTTACTCAACTGCAAGTAGATGGGCTGGCTGGCTGGCCTAGAAACACTTATGAGCTTGGAGGCTCATTAGGCAAATAACCTGCTGGGGAGGAAGGAGGATCCAAGAAAAGAAAATTTAGTCCAACGTTTCAGGTCTCCATTGGTCACTCACCTGCCGCAATGCGCTGTCTCTCCTGCAACAGGTCTCAATCTGACTTGGACCCAGAGGAGCCGGACTCCATCACGGGGAGTGGGAAGGCCTCAGCTACTTCCTGCCTGTTTCACGCCATTGTTATGAGCATCCAATGCAATAGGAGACTTGAAGAAAATGTACCAATTGCCCTAGATACTTCCTGGGGCTCAATTACATTCGCTGTCTTCATGTTGCTGAGAGGATTAACTAAGAACAGTAGTGGGCATGTGGTCAGGTCTCGTTCACTGTTACTGATACACATGGCCTCGGGCATCGCCAGTCTGCTGCCGGGAGGAGCACTACAGGGTGTCATATCCTGACCTCAAAGATCTCGAAGCCTCCTCACTCTCTGGCTGTAAGAGTCTATTACGTCTGTAATGGTGAAACACACCCACACTATGGAGAGGATGTCAGGGATGTCTGACACCACCTCCTGGTTTTGAACTTGAGTTTCCTGGGCTGGATTTGAGGTCTGAAGGTCCCTCTTCATCTCTGCTCTGGGCCCATCCTCCTGTCCGGTAGGCCCATGATGCTTCCGGCTGGTCATCAGAGTGGTCTGGTATTAGGATGTTGCCCTGGGCACTGAAAAGTTATGGGAGAGATGCTGATACCTGGCTCTGCTGGAGAAGCCTAGGGAGGGACTGTCCCTGCTCTCTGCCCTCTTTAAGAATGGTAAAACCATCCAGGCAGGGATGGTTCCCTGTCCACTGGGGACAGTGACAAATCCTGCCTCTGGTATTGTAGTGACCACACCACTACTACCAATGATGATAATGCTATTACTACTAAAAAATTACAATGTAATGATGATGAAAGGTAGCAGTCACATTTAATGAGCATTTACTGTGTACAGGCATTGTTCTAAGCATTTAATTAATTAAATCAATTAATTAGAAGTATTTAATGCTTTCTATCACACAACAACTTTATGAGGAAGATACCACTATCATCATCAATTTACAGGCTTTCTACAGGCAAACCCCATCTTTGGATTTCCACATTTGGAAGGAGTGTAATTGCTCAAATGGGCATGCCCTTCATTTCACATAAGAAGCCAGCATCTCAGTGGATCACACTGAAAATATGATGAGAAAAGACAGTAACAAGAATCACATCAACAACAAAAACAACACACCTAGACATAACCTTAAAAAGAATGTGTAGGGGTTTAAAAGAGAAAACGATAAAACTTAAAAATATAAAATGAGTTTGGATGAAATAAGATATACCATGTTCATGGAAAGACTGAATCATATAAAAATGTCTATCTTTGGGACGCCTGGGTGGCTCAGTTGGTTAAGCGGCTGCCTTCGGCTCAGGTCATGATCCCAGCGTCCTGGGATGGAGTCCCACATCGGGCTCCTTGCTCGGCAGGGAGCCTGCTTCTCCCTCTGCCTCTGCCTGCCTCTCTGTCTGCCTGTGCTCACTCTCTCTCTCTCTAACTAATAAATAAATAAAATCTTAAAAAAAAAAAGTCTATCTTTTGCTAAATTAATCTATGTTTAACATGATAACGAAAATCCCAATGGGTTTTTTTTTGAGATATTTGAGGAAACAACTTTCAAGATTATTTGAATGAATACAAAGTTAAAGATAAGAAAAAATATTTTCATGAGGAAGATATTAAAGCACTTTTGAGATATAGCTGAAACACTTGGCACTGGCCCAAGGAGAGATAAATGAGCAGAGTAAGAATTAGAAACCAGATCTGGCTGAACAGAGGTAGTTAATACACAAAATCATACTCATGGGGGTTTGGGGCTTAGCTTGAAGAGGATGTGGAACTAGAACATTTTTTTGAAGTCTCCTATTGATCTTCACATAAACAGTATATTCTATTCCATAATATATTTATACTCATTTTTTAAAAGATTTTATTTATTTATTTGTCAGAGAGAGAGAGAGCGAGAGTGAGCACAGGCAGACAGAGTGGCAGGCAGAGGCAGAGGGAGAAGCAGGCCCCCTGCCGAGCCAGGAGCCCGATGTGGGACTCAGATCCCAGGATGCTGGAATCATGACCTGAGCCGAAGGCAGCTGCTTAACCAACTGAGCCACCCAGGCGTCCCTATTTATACTCATTTTATAAAAATGATTTCCCAAGCTATCAAGTCACTCTGGCCCTTTGGGAAGATGCACTTTATCTACTCCATGCCTCTGAGTGCCTCCCGACACCCAGTTGAGAGGCATCTTTTTAATTTCCTAAGGTAGTTTAAACTTGATAAGGACTTTGGAAAGTACCCCCAAAACCTATGCACCACCAATGTAAGTGAATCTTTGATAGCAGAATTTCAGCTTTTAGTCTACTGTTCGCTTGTCCCATGGAAGGTGGGCAGGACATCTGTGCCCCTCCTCTGGCCTATAATGATGTCAGGCAGTTTCCCATGTTGCCTGTAGCTCACTCTGCGATTCTCCCAGTGATATCCCAGTGTGGAGGGTCACTGTCACAGCCTTGCCTGAGTAGAACAGTTGCTGTAACAACCATTTTTATCATACTTGGTTTCCTAATATGTTTTTAAAGAGGCAAACTGAAATAGGGATATATAAAATTTTATATAATTCTTCTGTTTAGCAGTAAGAGGTAAAATCTAAACTTATGAATTTGGGTTACATGGTTTTCCTCTAAAAATCACTCTTGATGCATATGCTCTTTTTTTTTCTAGAATTTCGTAGCCTAAGTTGTTTTTCAAAATGTTTTACATATAGTAATATAATATTATTACTTTTGAATTTGCCATCATTTTATGAAATAGAACAATGCCTGAAATGGCCAATGTAGATCTTTGAGAAGTCAGTCCACAATTAGGTGTATAGCAGAGAAAGAAGACCAGTCCAAAGAATCCAGAGCGGAATCTTCTTGTGTTTCCTATCTCCACACATGCTCTATCTCTATTCAACTCTGTGAGCCTTGAATTTTAGATACTGGATATTCTTAATATGGACGGTAGTGGTGAGGACCTGGCTTCTTATTTTCTCTGTGATATTCCTAGCAGAGCGATGGAAAAATTCCTATCTTCTCTAAATCCCATGTCACAATTAATACTTAGTATGTTTCCTCCTCACTGGCAGGGACAAGAGACACCCTAGATGCAGGGCTGTGTCCTCTCATCAGTGTGACCAGTTGCCTGGCTTACCCCTATTGTCCCAGCGTGATTATTAATAGAGCTTTCTTTCAGTCTCAAGGGTTCCCCTTTGTGATGATGAATTATATGGTTGCCCTATCTCTTATCGACTATTGTCAGATTTCTAGGCCATTCTATTGTTTTTCTGCACGTCTGATGCTCAGTTGAACGTTTTTTAAAAAGCCCACCAAGAGACAGCCTCTTTCTTTTGAATCCCAGGCCATCAGAGTAAAGAAAATCAAACCACTGTAATGGATCTCAGAAAACTGTGGCCTCAAAGGGCCTGAAGTGATTCTACCAGCATACTGTCCCCTCTGCAGGAATGAGCCCCTTTTGAACAAATATACATGTAAGGCAGTGGTTCCTAACAAGACAGGGTCAGCTTCCAAGGATACAGATGGCCCGGCCCCACTCATGGAGTTTCTCATTAGGGAGGTGGGGGCGGGGGTCCGGCATGTCAAGGTTCTCTTGCATCCGACTGGCACCCCTGAGTGAAAAAGGGGCACAAACATAAGGGCACTCAGGCTCAGCATTTATTCTTCATATTTAAAAATAATCATTTTTTTCACCCCAGTGGGTGAATATTTTTCCAGAAAACAAACAAAAAACCAGGGTTGATATTTACCCACCTGGCGCTCTTTGGGCATAGCCCTTCCAGAAGGTACAGCCATGGAAGACAAGACCAGGCTGGGGCTGGGAGATGTCTTTGTTGCTCTGGGATGGCACACAGCTGATGAAAGCCAGGGAAGCTTCCCCCACCCGCTCTTTAGAGCTGCTGGGGGCTCGTGGATGATTTCTACCTGCTAGTCTGGACCACTGCTCGGGGTGGGGAAATGCTTATAAAACAGGACACAGGTACTAGCTGTCTTCCCACCTTATCGGGATATTCTCGCTCCCCCATCCGAGGCACAGCTGACCCTGGGGGGACACGGGATACAAACGGTCTGCCCCCCCCCCCCCCCCCCCGGAGGCCACAGTGAAGCATTGCGTAACAGGCTCTGTGAGATGAAAGCAGCCCATGGCAAACACGCAGGTTAGGAGCACTGCGACTAGGTCACCGAGCCTTTCTTGGAATGGGGCGGAATTCAGGACCCAAACATCACGTCAGAGTGAAACCTGGCCGTTCCTGGGGATGGTGACAAGGGGCCAGGCAAAGCGCCAGAGACGCTAGCTTTCCTGCACTCCGCTCGCCGCACCCCAACCCCTGAAATCAGTGCTTCGGGTTGGCCCTGCCATGGCAGCAAGACCAGAGTCTCGGCACCACTCTAGTTACCAGGTGACACAACTACCTCAACCGGCGATTCCCAGGCCAGTGCTGGGACCATCGAGCTCCTGACTGGATGCTTATCAACGTGCTCCAGCAAGATCCCTGACAAAGTTTCTGGGACAATCAGAAATTGTTTTATCCCTTCAGGGACACCTTCTTTCAGGGTCAGCTTGGTTCAGTTCTGAGTTTACTTTTTTTTTTCCTTAGAGAGAGAAGGAGAGAGGGAGGGGAGGGGCAGATGCAGAGAGAGAATCTTAAGCAGACCCGAGCGTGGAGTCCGATGTGGGACTGGATCTCACAGCCCTGAGATCCTGACCTGAGCTGAAATCAAGAGTCCGACACTTAATTGACTGAGCCACCCAGGCGCCCCTTATGTCGGATTTTATGTTTGCTTTAAGCGAATATAACTGAAAGGGCCAGAGTGACAAAAAGAAGAGAGAGAGAAAGAAATACTGTTACACGATTACCCACCACTTCAGAACTGTTTCTAGAGACTTGCGGATCGACTGCTTCATTTGGTTTGGCTCTGTCACCCCCCTCAGATGGCTGACAGCACCACAGGGGTCAGATGGCCCAGAGCACGGCCGCTCACGCTACTCTGTTTGATCTGACAGGTTCTTCACTCTGTGGGCTTCCAGGCTCTGGGAGACCACCAAGGCCCCTGTCACTGGACAGATTCTCAGTCCCCTCGGCAGATCCAAAGTCAAGGCTATGGAGCCAAAGAAAAGGCTCCTGACACAGAAAAAAGTTTCCAGAGTATGAACCAGGAGGTACACTGATAATTCTTTTTTAAAATTCAGGTTTGTGACATGCATGGATTTACTGGCTTATTTTATATATATATTTTAGATTTTACTTATTTATTTGACAGAGAGAGAGAGCAAGCAAGAGAGAGCACAACCAGGGTGAAGGGCAGAGGGAGAAGCAGGCTCCCTGCTGATCAGGGAGCCCCATTCGGGGCTCGAACTCAGGACCCTGGGATCATGACCTGAGCCAAAGGCAGACGCTTAATGACTGAGCCACCCAGGCGCCCTACTTGCTTCTTCTACAAAACAAGGGTAAGTTTGATGCCATTTGGTGTTCAGAAGTCAGGAGTGGCCAAGTGTCCCCAGATGAGACAATGAGCATCCCCACCCCTCACAGAGCCAGGCTGGCCAGAACAGTTTCTGAGCAGCAATCCCCCGCTCGGCAGCTTCTGACGGAACTCCATGGCCAGCGGCAGCCGCCCTCCCTGAACCTCAGGGGCCGGAGCCCAGCTCACGGAAGAAATGATGTGAAACAAGAAAAACAAACAAGAAGTCAAACTCCACCCTCTTCCTCCAACTTGCCCTTTGCAAAGCTCAGCGTCTTTACCAGCCAGGCCACGGATCTTCCTTTCAGACAGCTGCCTTGCTTTACTTCGCGTCCAGCCCCGCAGGGACCCGCTACGTCATATCCAGGGACATTAAAGCAGATGACCAGCAACATGCTTACTTTCCCAGGGCTTGGGAATCTTCTGGAAATGATATTAAACCTTAAACAACACCAGGGCCAGCCATTTATCAACACATTTGATCACAAGGCTCACATTTTCTCGTTTCTTTCTAGCATGCTGCAGGGGAGACGTGAGGACAGCTGAACAGTTTTGCTCCTGGAAGTTATTGTGAATAAGGGAGAAAGGGAAGGCCTGAAGCTAGAGCCTGAAATGACACCATGGGTCTGATGAGAAGGGGGGGTGGGGAAGCAGTTTCTGTCTTACCAAGCCCACCTCCCTGATCCTTAGGGCTCTAGTAGGACACGGGAAACTTGCCATCAGCTTGCACGGCCTCCACACTGTCCCTGAAGCCCAGTTCCTGAACATATTTCTAATTAAAAGCCCAGAAGGCCAAGAATTGCCCCCAGAAGGGCTCTATCAACTCTTAAACAGAAGCACACAGGCCAGCATTGCAGCATCACCAACGCCAACAGGAAGGATGGGCATCTTTTCTTTTCTCCTGTGGCTGTGCCCACTACTGATCTCCATGATGGGACACAGTCCAGATTTCTGAAACTTGCCAGAGAGAGATGCCGCGCTGGTGGAGGAAATAACCAGTCCCGAAAGAACCGGTCGAGGGAATCAACAGTCAGGAAGTAGACTGTGGTCCGTGTCCCAGGCAGGGGGAGAGAACCCAGCCTTTGAATGGTGAGCTGCGGACACCCTGCCGGCATTCAATCGTGGCCAGGACACGCGGCTCTCCTGCCTGGGTTCCGCTTTCCCTTGCCACAGAGCAGGGCAGGCTGCAGCAGGCGGGACTATCTGGGTGGACCACTGTCCACCTGCCCCCTTTCGGTGCCCTCCCGACTCCCTGGGAAGGAGACAACCAGCTCCCCGCAGCTGCAAAAGCAGCCTCCCCGAGGAAACGGCCGCAGGGGAAGACACCACGTGCAAATAAATGGTGGCTTTTCTTTTAATAATATGGACTTCCTTTAAAAGTGCTCATCATCAACTGCTAAGGGGAAAGTGCGAGGAAATTAATCTGCCTGCCCCAACTTTGTGCCGTGGCTGATTTTAAAAAGAGCCTGTGATCGTTCTCTTCCATCAGGGCCACTGCCATTCAGCCTTTTCTTTACTTTCACTTGCTTCAGTGAAGTCATACTACAGCCATTTTAGGCAGACTGTGACGACCTCATACTCTGTGTAATTATTACAGCGACAACTATTTCTGTCTAGCATTTTACAGTTAGTTCACAAGATATCTGTACACTTTACTGGCTCGTCTGATCCTTGTACACAGAGCAGACATCATCCTTTCTGATCTATTTTTAATTTTTTTTTTAAAGGATTTTATTTACTTGAGAGACACAGCGCACACGCTGGCAGAGAGGGAGGCAGAGAGAGAGGGAGAAGCAGGCTCCCCACTGAGCAGGGAGCCCCATGTGGGGCTCGATTCCAGGGTCCCGGGATCCTGACCTGAGCCGAAGGCAGAAGTTTAATCGACTGAGCCTCTCAGGTACCCCTCATCCTCTCTGTTTTAAAGAGACCTAGGATCTAAGGGGTAAACTAATTATCCATCATCACAGGGTCAATACTTACGACTCTGAGTTTTAGCAAAGCTCTAAATTCTATTCCTTTAAATCCCAGTGTATTCCGTGAGTACAGTGTGGTTTATTTTTTTAAACAGTATTAAAAAGAAATTAAAAACAAACCACACTGCACTCACAGAATACACTGAGATTTAAAGGAATAGAAATAGAAATGGAAAAAAAAACCCTTTAAATTAGAAATTTTAATTAGAAATTTAAAAAGAGTGGGAGCCCAGGTGGCTTAGTCATTAGGCGTCTGCCTCCGGCTCAGGTCGTGATCCCAGGGTCCTGGGATTGAGCCCCACATCCACATCCAGCTCCCTGCTTGGTGGGAAGCCTGATTCTCCCTCTCCCTCTGCCTGCTGCTTGTGTTCCTTCTCTCACTGTCTCTCTCTCTCTCTGTCAAATAAATAAAATGAAAGCTTTAAAAAAAAGAAATTTAAAAAGAGAAATAGAAAATTAAAATAGAAAAAAATCTTTAAATTAGAAATTTAAAGAAAACACTCTGTACTCATGGAATACACTGAGATTTAAGGGAATAGAAATAGAATTAGAAATAGAAAATCCCACTACTTCAAAATCACCTTTATTTTTATTTCTGCAAACTCCTTTTGTCCTGTTTACCCACAAAACGAAGTCGCTGTCTGCACACTGTCGCGCATGTACTATTTGGCGCTTGGCACGACTGACCGGGAATCCTGACAGCACCGCCCCCGCCAGCGATGGCTCCGCACACACAGCCTTCACAACTGTGTTTTGTAAACAGTGCGCTTCAGCAGAACTGGGGTCAGCCCCACTCCTAGTAGCTCAGCTGAAAATACGATCAATTCTCGGCTATGGTTCTTTAACTCCCCCACCTCCTTCTTAAACATTTTGGAGAGAAGACTTTTTTCCTGGAAAACATATTATTACTTTGATGAGTCATGTGTCTTTTGCCTCTTTTTTCTGCTCTTTCCTCCCCTCCACCTCTGTCCCCGTGCATCTCATTGGGCTACAAGTATGGCTTGAGAAATGTGTGTCCCTTACGAATGGGATCTCTGAGAGAATTCTCTCAGTCCAGGGGAATGGGGATACCCTTTAAATAACCACGACTGCCCGAAGGCAGCCATTTAGGGAAGAATACACGTTGCCTTGAGACTGGCTTCTCCGCCTTGGGGGGGGCGCAGGGGGGTGTCTTCCCTGGCCCACATCCAGGCCTGGCTCCCCCCTCCTCCCACCACACAGGCTCCCAGGCTCTGGCCGGGCAAGAGGTTCCCTAACTCCAGTGTGTGGGAGTTTGCCAGAGGGCTCTTTGCCAAGCCCCAGAGACTGACTTAGCAGATCGGGGATGAAGCCTCAGCCCATGTTTGGAAAAGCGCTCTGTAGGCTCAGGGCCTTCTGTTCTGCCTGTTGCAGCCCCAGCCACACTGTCTTGACTTTATATTTTATGCATTTTATGTGTTTGCTCTGATGCGAGGCTGAGAGCTACTTGAAGTCAGGGGCTTTGTCTGTGCATTAGCTTCCTTCCCATCCCCTGATGAAGCCGTAGTCTCAAAAGAGGCTGGGAGCGAGTCCTCATCACACGGCCTGTGGGAGACCTTCTGTGTCCTTGCTGTGCAGCTGGCAGAGCCACGGGAGGAGAAAGGCTGGGACCCTTGCCCCCCCCCCCCCCCCGCCACCACCCCATCCCAAGTCCATTGCACATAGCTGCTAGAATCTTCTTTGATCCTCTGAAGGTTCTTGGCATAGCAAACTGGTTTCTTCACTCCTACTGAATCCTCAACCCCTGGCTGAGCTCTACGGCCTCCACCAACTCTTCTCTGCCTTCAGAGCAAGTGGGTGGAGCCAAACACTTGCTTTTGCAGCCTGAAGGTAGAAGCCCAGGTCTACGCAGGCGGGGTCTGAGCCCATGAACCAGTCTGGGTGCTGGCATCCCCATGAGCCATCCCCAGTGCTCAGGAGTCTCTGCTGAACGAATGAGTGACTCCCAGGAGCAGGAGGTGCCTGGGCAAGGTCTCAGGGCAAGGCCTGTCAGAGGAGGAGGAAGAGACTAGCGGTGGGAGTCAAGCAGGGCAGAGGAAGGGTTTCTCCTCAGGTAGCCCCTCCTTGGGAGTATTCCTTATGTTGTTTAGGAATGAGACCTTCTAGTTCCATTCATCTGAACGACAGAAACTTCACCATCTGAAGCAGTCAGCCGTCTCCTAGTGAACCTGGAAGCCTTTGAGGATGGGTCCAGCGGTAAAAGCTTCCCTTTGGATATTCATTTTGACCCGAGTCCCAAACTTGACCTGCTGTAAGTCAATTTCCTTGGGATTGACTTCTGATTTGCTTTTCGGTTCGAGTACAGTGGATGCTCCATTTCTGTCATCAAGGTGAAGGGAAGCGCACACTGGAGTCAGCCCTGAGGACATGGCCCAGCCAGTGGGACGAGCCCCGCTTTTATTTACTTATTATTTGTTTATAGATTTTTAAATTTACCTTAGAGGGGAGGGACAGAGGGAGACGGATAGGCAGAGAATCCCAAGCAGAACGCCGCTGAGTGTGGAGCCTGATGTGGGCTCGAACCCAGGATCCTGAGATCATGACTGGAGCTGAAATCCAGAGCTGAGTGCTCAACTGACTGAGCCACCCAGGCTCCCCAACAAGCCCCTCTCTTAGAGTAGTCTGTTACCTTCCTCCTTTCCTTTCCACCCAATGTCTCAGAGTGATATGTTCCTGGCAGATAGCTTTAGGAATCTACTACAGAGTTTACCACAAATTTAACCTTTTTAGATTTCTTTTATTTTTTGATAGGAATATCCCACATCTTGTAATGCACGATAGAAGATTACCCAGGACTGTGAGAACACAAAGAAGAAGGTTGATAAAAGCTGTTTATGTCCTTAGCCATTTGGTAGTGACCTTGACAGAGCTGGGGCACCAGCACTAAGTCATTATAATGTGCTGGGGAACAGAGACAAGTCCTCTGAGGCCACAAGGAGATTAACAGTGTCGCTGCTGTAAATGCTCAG
This sequence comes from Taxidea taxus jeffersonii, assembly GCA_003697995.1. Taxonomy (NCBI): domain Eukaryota; kingdom Metazoa; phylum Chordata; class Mammalia; order Carnivora; family Mustelidae; genus Taxidea; species Taxidea taxus. Next base: position 79,424 of record ML103466.1, read on the forward strand.
TTATTTGAAGAATGTAAACAACAAGCAGATGGCCAAGGAAAATGTATAAAAAAATTAAAGCAGGGGAGCCCTTGGATGGCTCAAGTCCAGGTTGATCAAGTCCGACTCTTGATTTCGGCTCAGGTTATAATCTAAGGTCCCGGGATCAAGCCCTGCATTGGGCTCTGTGCTCAGTGTGGAGTCTGCATGAGACTCTCTCTCCGTCTTTCTTTGCCCCTCCCCACCATGGGTTCTCTCTCTCTCTCTCAAATAAATACGTATTTAATAAAAATTGAAGCACTGCGTGAAAGTGGTTTTATGCAGTAATGCCACTCCTGGGTGTATGTTTATGAAAAATGAGAACAAATGTCCACGTGGAAAGGTGTACAAGAATGTGTACAGCAGAACTATTCACAATTGCAAAAAGGTGGAAACAACCCAGTGTCCACAATGAACAGACAGACAAAATGTTGTGTATCCAAAGAGCGGAACCATGAACTAGAATATTATCTAGCCAGGAAAGGGGTGAACCACTGACACATGCTACAACAGAAGACTCTTGAAAACATTATGCCACGTGAGAGAGGCTGGACATGAAACCACACATCATCTGACTCCTTGTATACAAAATGTCCAAAAGAGGGAAATCCACAGAGACAGAAAGTAGGTCAGTGGTCGTCAAGTGCGTGAGTAGGAGAGACGGTGGGGTGACTCCCAGTGGGTGTGGGGTTCCTTTCTGGGGGTGCTGAAATGTTCTAAAAGTGATTATGGTGATGGATATTTATGTAATGCTGAATATACTAAAAACCACTGAATTATATACTTCAGAAGGGTGAATTGCATGGCATATAAGTCTGAATATATATGTTAAAAGGTGTTGAAAATGACATATATAAAGATACGTTAAAAATGCTGTCTATACTTGCGCTAGCCTATGAGCCTCACGGCTGTTTAGCACCTGAAATATGGCTAGTCTAACCTGAGATATTCTGGAAGTATAAAATATACACTGGGCTTCAAAGACTTAATAAGGAAAAAAAGAAGACAAAAATTAACATTATTTTTCATATTGCAGGTTGAAATGACAATATTCTAGACACACCAAATTAAAGAAGATATATTAAATTAATTTTGCCAGGTTCTTCTTAATCTTGTGAATGTGGCTGCTAGAAAATTTAAAATTACACATGCGACTTGCACTTATAGTTTGTATTATATTTCTGTAGAATAGTGCTGGTCTCTATCATTTTAAAAAAAATTTTTAGGGGTGCCTGGGTGGCTCAGCGGGTTAAGCCTCTGCCTTTGGCTCAGGTCATGATCTCGGAGTCCTGGGATCGAGCCCCGCATCAGGCTCTCTGCTCTTCGGGGAGCCTGCTTCCCCTTCTCTCTCTCTGCCTGCCTCTCTGACTATTTGTAATCTCTGTCAAATAAATAAATAAAATCTTAAAAAAATTTTTTTTAAAGATTTCCTTTTTTTCCCCTTTTAAAAAATTTGACACAGAGAGAGAGAGAGAGACAGAGAGAGAGGGAACACAAAAGCAGGGGGAGTGGGAGAGGGAGAAGCAGGCTTCCTGCAGAGCAGGGAGCCTGATGTGTGGCTTGATCCCAGGACTCTGGGATCATGACCTGAGCCGAAGGCAGATGCTTAATGACTGAGCCACCCAGGTGTGCCTCTATATCATTCTTTTTTTAAAAAAAGATTTATTTACTTATTTAACAGAGAGAGAGAGAGAGATATCACAAGCAGGCAGAGAGGCAGGCAGAGAGAGAGAAAGAGAAACAGGCTCCCTGCTGAGCAGAGGGCCTGATGCGGGGCTCGATCCCAGGACCCTGGGATCATGACCTGAGCCGAAGGCAGAGGCTTTAACCCACTGAGCCACCCAGGCACCCCTCTATATCATTCTTTTAAAAAGAAAAGTTCTACTTATTTATTTACTTATTTTTAGTGGGCTTGAAAATTGTGATAAAATATATGTTATATATAAGTAACATACTAGCATAAATTAGGTTGTGTTAAAATGTATCACTTTAACCCCTTTTATTTTGAAATAAATACATAGTCCCAGGGAGCTGCAAAAAGTAGTACGGGGAGGTCCTGTGTACTCTTCACCCTACTTCTCCCAAAGGTAGCTTTTTGTTTAACTACAGCACAACACTAAACCCAGGAAACTGACATGTATACCTTCCATTTACATTTTTTTGGTGTAAGACCGATCAAGCCTTGCTGAGGAGAAATATGGGTGTGCAACAAGAAATGGTATCTTAAGGGGCCTAGGTGGCTCAGCTGGTTAGGTGCCTACTTTTGGCTCAGGCTGCGATCCTGGGGTCCTGGGTCGAGCCCCGAGTCAAGTCTGCTTCTCTCTCTGCCTCGGACCTTCCCCGCTGCTCTCGCTTTCGCTCGCTCGCTCTCATGCCCACTCTATCTCACGTGAATAAATAAATACAAAAATCTTAAAAAAAATTTGATCTTGAAGTTGTTGATCCTCTACAAAAAGAAGACCACTCCTGTTGGAATAAAAAAATTAAGTGGAAATTGAGATTTCTTGCTGTCTGCCCAGAAATATTTCACAGAGCTTGTGGACACGACAAGGACCAGTGGTTATGTTCCTATTCCAGGTGCAGGGTGCCTGCTGCCGTGCCTTCCCCCTGTCCTTCCTAGCTGAGGGTGCGGGTGGCCCCCTGCCCAGTCACTCCGTTAACACATAAGGGCACCTTGTGGCCTTGTAGGTACAAGTTACTTCTTAAGCTCACCAATCACGAAGGGCTAAATTAAGCTGTCAGGCTTGATCACGGCTGAGCACACTTCCTTGGGGAAAGTCAAAGTTACAAGGCCGCTCGGCTAACTGACAGCAGATAAAAAGGAGCCACCCTCATCTTTCTCTTTTCAGGGAAGGAAATCACACCTGAAGATTTCAGAGGCCACTTTTCACAAACTGGCTGTCACACATAAGTGTGTTTGGGGATGATGCCCTCCGCCCTCCCCTCCTCATAACTGTTTTGTGACTTTGTCTTATGGGCCCTCTATTTTCTGTCTTCCTCTGTGTACACCTGATGTTCTAACACAGCTTTGGTTGTGGACTACTAATGTGGGGGATGACCATGTTCGTCCATCTTGCTTTTTACTTACTTGTCTGAGGGAGACCCCATCTCTCCAGGTTAGATGCTCCCCCAGAGAGGATGTCTGGAATTCTCTCAGACAGCCCATGCCACACTGAGGCCTGCACACCTTTGAAAGCTTGGCTTAGCCTCCCCAGAGTCTCTGACATCCAGCGCACATATGCACTTGCTCAAAGAAGACCTCATTCTCCCTAAGGCACTTCTCTTGGGCACTAGTAGAGAATATGTCCACATGGGTACCATCTTTAAAGGCTTATAGGGACCAAGCAGCTTTGACTGTCCTCATCCCCAGCCATGCTTCCAGGGGTCACGTGTATGTATGTAGTGTGTCTCAAGACTGTGTCTATCCCATTCCTTTTTGGGGACTGGGGACAGAAGAGATAGTGGCATTGGTCTTATGGGCTCTCCAAAGGGTGACCATATGTATTAATTGCTGCTGTAACAATTTACTGCAAACTGGGGGTTGGGGGGTGGGGGCTGGGGCTTAAAACAACACACATTCTGGATGCCAGAGGTCAGTTAGTTTCACTGGGCTAAAGTCAAGGGGTCTGTAGGACTGGGTTCTTCTGGAGGTTCTAGGGGGAGAATCCGGTTCTTTGTCTTGTCTTTTCCATCTTCCTGTGGCCATCTATATTCCTTGGCTTGTGGCCCCATCCTCTGTCTTTAAAACACATCACTCCAGTCTCTGCTGTTATCACATCTCCCACTCTTCTGTAATCAAGACTCCCTCTGCCTTCCTCTTACAGGGACATTAGTGATTATAAGTAGGGCCCACATGAAAAATCCACGATGGTGTCCTCATCTTAAATCAGTAACTTGATTACATCTGCAAAGCCTCCTTTCCCATAAAAGGTAATATTGACAGGCTGCAGGGATTAGGATGTGGACATCTTTCAGGGGTCATTTTCAAGCCTCCCATTCCTTACTTCATGGTTTTGTTGAAAACAAACATTTTAAACTTCAACATATCTTATTGCAGAAAATGTAAAATATAGCTATAGGTCCATCTTTACTTTACTAGACACACTAAAGGGAGGGAGAAGTGAGAACACAAAGCAACCTCCAAAAGGCCAAGTCAAAGAGATGCAGCACCAGGGAGATGGCAAGGTGGGGGTGGGGCATGGGCCACGGAGAGGGAGGGAGGTTGTGCTCTAAAGGGTCTTTATTTCTAAGTCAGCTAAGTTCTTGAAATATGCTTTTCTTATAGATTATGTTCTAAATATTGATTAGGTTCCCTGTTCTCACTACATGACTAACTGAATCTGAAATCTCTCTAGTAAATGGTACCAGAGAGTGGGACTCTGAGAACTTGGGAGGCCTGAATGTCCTATGCTTCCCCTCTAGTCTCCCATCCAATCTCTGACTCTGTGGGACAGGCATACAGCTACTGAAGCACGAAGGGCAGCTGGTGTGAGCAAGGTCTCAGTCACAGGTGTGGGGTATTCAGTGAGTTCATGGGAGCATTCTTCCTGGAGATCATATAGGGTCTGGAGACCAGTGCTGGGGATTCTGGGATGAGGTCTGTGGGCCTGTGGTTCTGGCCGACATCTGCCTCTCATAAGGGAGCTTTGTCAGTCAGGAGGAACTGGAGGTCAAGGCTGGCGCTCCCTTTTCCTGAGGCTGGATTGTCCAAGGGGACCTGGGAACAGGAAGCAGGCAGCTGCTGACATTGCAATCCCAATGGTCTCCTGGGGAGTAGAGAATGCTTCCCTTTTATCACTGTGGAACTGCAGCCATGGGGGGCAATCTAACAGTCAGACTGAACCTCAGTGAGATGACCAATAAAGAAGAAGGAGAAGAAGGAGAAGAAGAAGGAGGAGGAGAAGGAGAGGAAGGAGAAGGAGAAGGACGAGAAGGAGGAGAAGGAGGAGAAGGAGAAGGAGAAGAAGGAGAAGGAGGAGGAGGAGGGGGAGAAGGAGAAGGGGAAGGAGAAGAAGAAGAAGGGGAAGAAGAAAATACCCTTAAGGGAATGCAGGGGCTAGAGAGAAGAAAACAGAGCCAAACTATTGTCTGTAACATAAACCTGCTTGCAGAGGTGGCCAACAAATTGTATACAGTGAGAGCGCTTAGATTCAGGACAAAACAACTAGTAAGCAAGGTGAAAAGGTATGAAACTTATCTATGTAGGGAAATGGATGTTTTGATGGAAAGAATGGTATTCTTTTTCAAGTAAGAGTAACAAATGTATGTTTCTAATTGTAAGCATCAGGCTACAGAAGGCACGGACAAGTAGAGTTCCCAAATAAAAGAGGAGAAAAAAGAACAAATCGCTACTTGATAAACCACGAAAATAAGGAAGGGAAGAAGAGAAAACAAACTATAATAAACAGCAGAATGAGGTGGAAGGAGTAAAATCGACCCTGTCAGCCATTATACAGACAGGAATGACCTACCTGGGAGAGATAACAAAAGCAACACCTACAGCAAGTGAGATAAAGACCAAAAACCAAGGAGTGAATTAAGACACACCAAGCAAACTCTGAAGAAATACTAGTTTATACAAGCATTAGACAAGACAGAGCTGAATCTGAAATGAATACATGAATACTACATGAATAATGAGCAACATTTACAAAAAAGATGTACCCATGAACTCCGCACAGTACGTAGGATGGTCGCCAAGTATATAAAACCTAAACTAGCAGAAATGAAAAGAGAAACTGATAAAATAATTATCAAAATCAAATGCAATTATACTGGAGGACTTTGATATTCTTTTTTCAAAACTGGAGAAAGCCAGTACATTTAAAAAGGGGATGGCAGGGGCGCCTGGGTGGCTCAGTGGGTTAAAGCCTCTGCCTTCGGCTCAGGTCATCATCCCAGGGTCCTGGGATCGAGCCCTGCATGGGGCTCTCTGCTCAGCAGGGAGCCTTCATCCTCCTCTCTCTCTGCCTGCCTCTCTGCCTACTTTTTATCTCTGTCAAATAAATAAATGAATGAAATCTTAAAAAAAAAAAAAAAGGGAACGGCATGTAGGATTTGAGTCATACAGTGAGCAAGCTAAATTACACATATTCGTGCCTCCAAGAATATATAAAAAAATGTCCATAAAATATTTATAAACAATGGCATTTACAAACAATGATCGAATTTGGCCAAAGAAAAGTCTTAAAAAGTTTTCCATTTCTCAGGTTAAATTACTTTTCATCAGATTTTCAAATTAGCTGTCACGGAGTTGCCCATAGCTTTCTCCTAATGACATATCCTTAATATGTAATCATTAAAAATGACATTATAGAAGAATATTTAATGTCCTGGAAATTATATTTGAAAGGGAAAAAAAGCAGGTATGAATCATAATTGAAAGGCAATCATTATATGTCTTGTCCTCATAACTTTATCCCTAACTTATATCTTTATCTTTACGTAGTCACGGATCCCCTGTGGACAGATCAGGGTTTACCAGTAGAACCTAAATCATAACCTCGCTGAAACTTGGTCAAGCTTCCTCGATTGTACCCAACTCCTGTGGCTCTCAGGAGACTCCCACAGGGAAGAGAGAAGGCACTTCTGCATTTGTCCCTTGAAGCCCCTGGCCTCAGGGATTAAGTCTGAGGATCACTTCACAATACATATTTACGAAAGTAACATTTACTGGGCATGTACCAGGCTTAGATGGATTGGTTGTTCACTTCGGTTTTTACAGATATCCTATACAGTATATAATACCTACATATATCTTATGGATGATGAGTACAAAGAATCAGAAGAATTTATTAGCAAATAATAAATAAATAAATAATGTAGAAATTATCTATATTTTCACAACTGGTAAATGAGTTCTAGAGTGCCGCCATATCTCATCCCAGGTCTTCTGACTCCAAAATCTATGTTTTTTTTTTTTTTTTTTTGCAATTGCAACCACGCTTTATTACTTTATTAAAGCTGTACAAGCATACTGAAGGTCAGGGCATGGAAGGGAGGAAGTAGGGCCTACTTCTGGGCGGGAGATGAATCTAAAGGTTGCTGGTGAGGAGAATTTGATTTGGAGCCAAATCTATGACCTTTTACAACACACATCCTTGGAATACTCATCTTCTATTCTTTTTTTTTTTTTTTTAAGATTATTTATTTATTTGAGAGAGAAAGACAGAGTGAGAGAGCATGAGAGGGGAGGTCAGAGGGAGAAGCAGACTCCCTGTGGAGCTGGTAGCCTGATGTGGGACTCGATCCCAGGACTCCAGGATCATGACCTCAGCAGAAGGCAGTCACTCAACCAACTAAGCCACCCAGGCGCCCTATTCTTTCTAATTAATATTTTATTTTTAAAAAAGATTTTATTTATTTATTTGACAGAGAGAGAGAGAGCGAGCGCAGCAGAGGTAGAGGAAGAAGCAGACTCCCCGCTGAGCGGGGAGCCCGACGCAGGACGCGATTCCAGGACCCTGGGATCAGGACCTGAGTTGAAGGCAGCTGCTTAACTGACTGAGCCACCCAGGCATCCCTCTAATTAATATTTTAAATGGAAACCCCATGTCATACAAGAGTCCTTCAGTCACTTAGGTTGGGCTACGAAAGGCTGAGGAAGACGGAGATTTCATTTCGCAGTTTACTGCATCATTCTTCAGGTGCACATCTCAGCCCCTCGGTTTTCAGAAATGGGGGTTTCGGATGTTCATGGAATGACACCGAGCCAAGAACAGCACCAGCCATCCATCTCCTGGATCTCCCGAAGAACTGATCTCTGTGAAGCTCCATGGGCAGCAACGCGCCACTTGCCCAGTGTTTGTGAGTTGATTCAGATTTTGCCAAAAAAGGAAGCTGGCTGAGGTGGAGAACAAGAACTCCCGGTCTGCACTCAGCCCGCTGGCAGCCCTGCCAAAGCCCCGGAGCTGGCAGCAGCTGCCGCCTGATCCGCGCTCACGGAAGCGAAGGAAATGGCATTTTCCTTCCTGAGGTAAGGAAGCAAGCCCTACTGAGACTCGAGGGGACGGATGGCAGCACGAGCCATCTCCGGATTAGAACGAAGACGAGACAAAGTTCACTTCCCTCCTGGACACGTCCGTGGGGTTCTCAGGCCTCTGGCCCCGAGGTTTGCTCAAGAAGTGGCCAGGACAGCACCTACTCTGGCAGGGGGTGCGCTGGGGGACGGAGGGGCCGTTGTCACGCTGCTCCCACCCCCAAGGGCCACACTGCCTGCTTTACATATCTCAGTGGCAGTTAGAAATGAAGGGCCTTTTCCTCACATTAAAAAAAACCATTATTAAATTCTCTCATATTAAAAACACAAGGTTGAGGCGCCTGGGTGGCTCAGTTGTTGGGCATCTGCCTTCAGCTTGGGTCGTGATCCCGGGGTCCTGGGATCGAGCCCCACATTGGGCTCCCCGCTCAGCGGGGAGCCTGCTTCTCTCTCTCCCACTCCCCCTGCTTGTGTTCCCTCTCTCACTGTCTCTCTCTCATTGCCAAATAAATGAATAAAAATCTTTAAAATAAAAACCCACAAGGTTGAATCACTGTTTTGCATACTGAAATGAACGTAGCATTGTATGTCAACCATACTTCAATAATCCAGGTTTTAAAAAACCCCACTCGGGTGCCTGGGTGGCTCAGGTGGTTAGGTGTCTTTGTTTGACTCAGGTCATGATCCCAGGGTCCTGGGATGGAGCCCCGCGTCAGGCTCCCTGCCCACCACCTCCTCCCCGGCTTGTGCTCTCTTTCAAATAAAGAAATAAAAATTTAAAAAACAAAATAAAACAAAAACGCCACACAGGTCCATGCAAGATGATCGTTTTCTTCTCTGGTTTTCCAACATTTATTTTTCTAAAAAAAGAGAACATTTTGTGCGACTCTAAGCAGCAACTTCTGACAGCATCTGCTTAGTCTAGGAGCTGAAAAGACATAGCTATTCCCAAGAACAAGTGAACAGACTGGCACAAACTTAAATATATCACACCTCCACTACCACCTACGAAGAAGGCTCGAAACCCAGCCTCTATCAAGGATTCCAAGCCTTGGCTGTATACTGGCATCCCTTGGAGTGCATTACTGTTTGGGTCACACTTAAGATATGAGGATTTACTTGGCCGGGGGTGTGGCTTACACGTCAGATTTCCACAAAATCTGTGGTCAAATACATAACAGAAAACTTACCATTTAAGCCACATTAAAGTGCACGTTAATGACATTTACAGTGCTGTACAACCGTGACCACTATTGAGTCCAGAACTCTTCCACTGCCCCATACCCACTGAGTCGTTCCCCGTCTTGTCCCCTCAACTCAGTGCGGCACCCACTAATCCACCTGATGTCTCTCTAGATTTCCCTAGTCTAGACAGTTCATATACGTGGAACTGTAAGATATATGGCCCTTGTGTCAGACTCCTTCCACTTAGTGTGTTTTCAAGGCTCATCTGGGTTGAAGCACATAACAGTATTTCATTAATTTTCCATTAACGGAATGGGTTCCATTATAGGTATACCATATTTTGTTTATCCATTCCTCCCCTGAAGGACAGTTGGGCTGTTTCCACCTTCTGGCTATTGTGAAGAATACTGCTACATTTGTGTAAAAGTTTTTCTTTGAACACCTGTTTCAATAATTTTGCTGCATCACATGATAACTTTATGCTTAACTTATTTAGGAATGGACAAACTATTTCCACACACATCGGTTTTTTTTTTTTTTCCCTAAAAGCTCCCTAGGTGAATCTAACATCTAGCCAAGGTTAAGAACCTAGTGGGTTAAGATTCCACTGGCAGTTTTTATACAAGGTAAGTGACAAAACAGCAAAGAAATCAGCAAAACCCAGGCATAAGAACTTAACTTCTTCAGCAAATGAATTATAAGGAAAAACAAGAATGAGGAAGAAAAGGATGTGGGCAGACCTCTACATTAAAGAAAATTTAAGACATATATCATCCAGAAGCTGATTTGGATCTTAAATCAAACACACAAAGTTTAAAAGATTATATTTATGAGACAGTTCAAAATTTAGATACTGTATATCTGATGATATTTAGGAATTACTATTAATTTGTTAGGAACAATAATGGTATTACAGTTATGTTAAAAAACACTTCTTGGATTTGTACTGAAATGTATGTACTAAAATAAAAAATAAATTTAAATATGAAACACAAATTTTCTTAAAATAATATGGGAGGGCATACATTGGCCATGAGTATAAATCACTCAAGGTGGTCAATTCAGGGAGTTCATTATACTATTCTGTATACTTTTTTTTTTGTGTGTGTGTGTATACATAAATAAATAAATAAATAAATATTTTGATATATTCATATCTTTCCATAATAAAAAATTAAAAAACAAATTTATATGACCATTATGGAATAACAGTATGGAACTTCCTCCAAATATTAAAAATAGAACTACCATATGATCCAGCAATCCCACTACTGAGTCTATATCCAAAGAAAATAAAATCAGCATCCCAAAGAGATATGTGTACTCCCAAGTTCATTGTGGCATTATTCTAAGAGCCAAGATATGGAAACAACCTAAGTGTCCATAACAGGTGAAGGGATAATGAAAGTGTGTTTATAAATGAACACACACACACACACACACAAAATATGGAGTATTATTCAGCCATACAAAGAAGGAATTTCTGCCATTTGCAATTACATGGATGAACCTGGAGGACCTTATGCTAAATGAAACAAGCCAGACAAAAAAACACAAATACCGCACGATCCCACTAGTAAAAGTCAAATTCACAGTAACAGAGAGAATGGTAGTTACCAAAGGCTGGGGAAAGGGTGGAGGATGGGGGGCGGTGTCAGATACTGATCAAAGGGTATAAACTCTGAATTATAAAATGCGTACATTCTGGACACGTAACGTACAGTATGGTGACTATAGTTAATAACAATAGAATTTGCTGAAGAGAGTGATCTCAAGTCTTCTCACCACACACACACACACACACACACGAAAGGGTTGATGGATATGTTAATGAGTTTGTGGTCATCATGTCCCAATTATATGCATATCAAAATATCATGTTATACACTTATATACGTACAATTTTTATTTGTCCATCAAACCTCTTTGTAGTGAAGAAACAAACAAAGTACCAGCCACTGCAAACGAATATACAGGAAAGAATGCAATCCAATGTCAGTTTGTTTAAAGAACCTCATCCCTGCTTACTCTCCTCTCGAGCTAACTACACTGCTTGGGACCGTGAACCGAGTGCAGATTCACTCCAGGTGTGGCTCTTACAGTCATGGGATTAGCTCCTTTGGTGGGGTTCATTCTGGTGCCTCAGGCCTTGTCTCTTTTCCAGACAAGGATGTCTTTTGCATTTTCCAGGTGAACCCATTCAAAAAAGCTTTCCTGCACTAAAATTTGAAACAGACCCAATACTGTTTTTTTATTGTGACAAAATACACGTAACATAAAATCTGCCATTCTTGCCAATTTGAGGTGTACGTTTAATGAGCATTAAGCTCACTCCCAACGTTGTACAAACGTGGCCATCACCCATGTTAACTTTTTCATCTTCCCAAACTGAAACTCTGTACTCGTTAGACACTAACTTCCTGTTCTCCCTTACCCTGGCAACCACCCTTCTACTTTCTGTGAGGACCTCAGGTAAGTGGAATCATACAATGTTTGTCCTTCTTGGCCTGCATTTCTTCACTGAGCATAATGTCTTCAAGGTTCCTCCATGCGGTAGCCTGTGTCAGAAGGGCCTCCTTCTTAAGGTGGAAAAATGTTCCATTGTATGCACGGACCATTCTGTTTATCTATTCATCTGCTGATGGACACATGGGTTGCTTTCACGCTTTGGGGATTATGAATAACGCTGCTGTGAACACTGGTATATTGAGTCCCTGCTTTCAATTCTTTTTGGGCATATGCCCAGAAATGGAACTGCCAGATCATTTGGTAATTCTATTCAATACTTTAAAAACCAAGTCAATATTCGGGGCACCTGGGTGGCTCAGTCAGTTAAGTGTCCTAGTCTTGATTTTGGCTCAGGTCATGATCTCAGGGTCCTGGGATGGAGCCCCGGTTTGGACTCCCTGCTCGGCCTGGAGTCTGCTTGAGATTCTCTCCGTCTTTCTGCCCCTGCCCCCGCTTGTGCGCATGTTGTGTCTCTGAAATAAATAAAATCTTTAAAAAAGACCCCAAAACTGTGCCAATATCTAATAATATCTAAATAATAACGCGTCCACAATTCCCTGCTACCTGTTAGAATGGGCTGGGGGTGGAGCCGTGGAAAGCAGGAGAGATAATCTATGCTGAAGAGCCTGGGTTTGTCACGAAACAAACCTGGTTTCCGTCTTTGCTCTCCAATCACTAGCTCTGAAACCCTGGTTCTATTACTTAACCCTGGAGCCTCATTTTCCTGACCTGCAGAATAAGATGACACCGATCTTATTATCATTAGTATTTATCATGTCTTAGCACAATGCTTGGCCCATAGCATTCAGTGAGTAGCTTCTAGTCTTTATTTCCATTTCAGTCTTCCCAGGTGTTGGCTAGGCAAGGAGCACCCGCATCAAGGTGAGTCCCACAGGTTCTAACCACAGCCTCTTCTAATGGCTTGCTAAACTGCCCTGAGGGTAATGACACCCGTGGGAAGACTGGTTAGACTTTCTTCACTTTTTGTTATAGAGAACTATGCACAGAAAGACCTGGTCTCTTCCTGGTGCCTCTTAACATCTTAACATAACTCACATACCATAAAAGGTTTCAAAATATACAGTTCAGTGATTTTTAGTATTTTGAAAGTTGTGTACCCATCAACACAATCAATTTTCATTACCCACAAAAGAAACTGTACCTAGAAGTTGTCACCCCCGCAACCTCTCATCCTTCCCAGCTTCTGGCATCTACTCATCTACTCTCTGTCTCTACGGATTTGCCTATTCTGGCTATTTCATAAAAATGAAATCACACAGCATATGTCCTATTGTGCCTGGCACGTATCAGTGCTTCATCACTTTCTATGGCTGAATATTCTCCACTGAATGGATATACCATGTTTTATTTATCCATTCCACAGTTGAGGAGCACTGGGTCTGTTTCCACTTTTTGGCTATTGTGAATAGCGCTGCTGGGGACATTCCTTTCTGTGTGGACACATGTTCTCAGTTCTCTGGAGCACAGTGTTTCGTTTTTAGAAGGCCAAAGTAGGACTGTTGCTGCCAGGATCTGTCGGGAGAGCGCCAGACCAGCAGAAATCAAACTCCTGGGGTTGGCTCCACTCCATGACAGCCTTGGAAAGCTGTTCAAGTTTGCAGCTTGTACTCTTGCTGTGTGGATGTATCTTTTTTGAGTTCCTTCTTCTATGAACTCTAGGGAGCTTTACTGTTGACTTTGCTACTTAGCTGGGGACAGTCCTCTGTATGCCCACCTCTCCTTAAAACCACCTGCCCTGGATAATGCACATTTTCATATTCTGCATCCAGTGTCCTGTTTTCCTACCTGTATAATTAAAATGACTCAATTGTTTGTTGATCTCTCCTCAGAAAAGACAGAATTCCTGCTCCCTTTGGGTAGCTCCCTCCATTCTAGTCACAAACTGGAGTAAGAGTTGATAGGCTTTGTCCTTGCAAGGTACCTGAACAGCACCAACCAAATTCTCTCCACCAGAATCTATTTTTTAATGTGAAAAACTTTTTTTTTTTTTACATAGAAGTACAGTTGACATATACTGTTACATTAGTTTCAAGTATATATACAGTGGTTCAGCACAACTGTAGCTAACTCCCCACACATGCTATTCTAATACCATGGACTATGTTCCCTATGTGGTATCTTTTTTTTTTTTTTTAAAGGTTTCATTTATTTGAGACAGAGCAAGAGAGCGAGAGAAAGCACGAGCAAGAGAGCGAGAGAGAGCACGAGCAGGAGAGGGGCAGAGGCAGAAGGAGAGGTAGACTCCCTGCTGAGCAGGGAGCCCGATGCGGGACTCGATCCCAGGACGCTGGGATTATGACCTGAGTGGAAGGCAGATGCTTAAATGACTGAGCCTCTCAGGTGCCCCTCCTATGTGTTATCTTTCATCCTTGTAACTTATTCATTCCATAACCAGAAGCCCATATCTCCCACTCCCCTTTACACATTTTGCTTCCTTCCCTCTGGCAACCACCAGTTTGTTCTCTGTATTTATGGATCTATTTCTGCTTTTTTTTGGGGGGGGTGTCTTTTTAAAAATTCCATTAAAATTTTTAAATAAGTGTAATTATATGGTATTTGTCTTTGTCTTACTTCACTTAGCATAATACCCTCTAGGTCTAACCATGTTCTCGCAAATGGCAGGATCCCATTTCTTTTTTATAGATGAGTAATATTCCATCGTATATATACACATTGTTGTCTATCAGTGAATACTCAGGTTGCTTCCATATCTTGGCAACTGTAAATAAATAATGCTGGAATAAACACAGGTGCATATATCTTTTCAAATTAGTATTTTTGTTTTCTTTGGGTAAAAACCCAGTAGTGAAATTACTCACTCGATCATAAGGTAATTTTAATTTTTTTGAGGACCCTTCATGCTGTTTGCCACAGTGGCCGCACTAATTTGCATTCCCACTAATATGGCACGAGGGGCCCTTTCCTCCACATCCTCATCAATACTTGTTATTTCTTGTCTCTTTGATACAAGCTATTCCGTCAAAATATATTTTTGAAGGAAGATATGTAACATTCCTCCTGCATTTTTGCAAGTTCCAATTTCTGCTTCTCTTTCTAGCAGCAACTTGTATGAGAGGATTCTGAATTCACATTGGCTGCAGAGAAATAGTCACCTCTTCTGTATAAAATCTGACCTCTGTCAACTCTGTTACTCACACATTTGAGGTGCTGCAGACTTAATTTTGCCTCTGGTCAAAGTCTACTGGATATGGTAGCAGCTCTACAAGTTACAAAGAGGAAAAACAAGTTTGCTGTCTTCTAGGGGATGAAAAAGGATTCTAAGAAAGATTAAGAGTAGATAGGGGGCTCTGAGAAGGTATCATGAAATAAATTCCATGAAGGCAAAAGAAAAATGCCTGCCACAATTTTATATACAGAAAAAATGACGTTAGATACTTTTCCTCAGTTAAAGAATCTGAGTCAGCAGCCAGTGAGAATGAGTGTTCTTTTTTTTTTTTTTTAAGATTTTATTTATTTATTTGACAGATAGAGATCACAAGTAGGCAGAGGAGCAGGCAGAGAGAGAGGGGAGAAGCAGGCTCCCCGCTGAGCAGAGAGCCCAATGTGGGGCTCGATCCCAGGACCCTGAGATCATGACCTGAGCTGAAGGCAGAGGCTTAACCCACTGAGCCACCCAGGTGCCCCAAGAATGAGTGTTCTTTATGAGTGATTTCCAGACTATGTCACAAAAAGGCTTCTATATTTTGACATTTGTATATCACACACAACCCAAACTCAAAACCCAGGAAAACAATCCCAAGATGCAACAGAAAACAAACCCAGTGACAGATGTGACTTTGGACTTAAGACTTGGGGCAAAAGAGAAAAAAGTATGAGAAAGTTAAGAACTAGAATTACAAGAAAGGAAAAGTTCTTTGGGATTTTGAATAGAAGCAAGTGCCAGAGATGCTTAAAAGTTAAGAGCTGAAAATGAGATTAATCCTTTAGACACAGAACTGCTGCTGTCCACTATCATGCTAATATTCTAAAGTCTCAAAGAAATAGTCTTTTGACAATCGAAGAGGGACTTTGAAGTCGTTGTTATGGATAAAGCCTGAAAGAGTTTAATCCCAAAGAAGAATATTAATAGTCTTTGAGTACCTACTAAGTTCCAGGCACTTAATGGAACTGAATGTCATTCTTGTTATTGCATTCTTAGAAAACTGGTATTAAAATCTCTGTTGTAGGGACCAGAAGACAGAGGCCAGGAAAGGCTGGTGTGCTGCAGAGCGGCAGCTTGGCCCTGGGCCAATGGGGGGTGCGGGAGCTGGGGGGGAGGGTAGCTAGCTGGCTGCCCCTGGAGAAACAGGGTCAAAGTAGAAACCATCTCCTCACTGCGGCTCTATAAACACGGCGAAGGCATCATAACAAGAACTTTGATCGAGGATCTACTTCGAGGTTAGGCAACAGAATATCAAGTTCAACTCACGACACAGGTCACACACTCTATTTAACAAAAACACAAGCTGGAGTAGGAGACTGGAGAGTGTTATGTAAAAGTAAATGTTTGGTTTTGAAACAGTAGTGGTTTGCGGGCTTTTGACACTCTTGATGTAACGGTGTTTAGTATGACGCAAGATATTCTTTAAAACGTAAAATGTATCTAAAACTTGATAAGATTTTAAAAAATGGTGGGAGGAAGGAGAATTTATTAAGGAGATAATGAGCATATCCAAGCAATGTAGGGCTTTAGCATTCAAAAAGGTCAATATATATAGGCTTAGACAAACTACGATGGGCTCTCAGTATTTCACAAAGCAAAAAAGTTTCATAGTGTTTTACAGGTACCTGCAGTTTGTGGCTATGGACCTTCTCTATGGAGGTGGAGCTGGGTGGGCCTGGGTAAGTTACCTTGTGCTTCAACTTGATTTGTACCTGTGAGCGCATAAGGCCTAGCATTTCTTACCACATCTTACCACAATTAAAACAAGCAAATATTTAACCCAAAATGTGGCCCCCTTCTTCTTTCCTACACTGTAACGTAGCGGTAGGCTTTTCCTTATGCCACTTACCACCTCCTAAATAATTAACTTAGTAGGTTAAAAAGCCTGTCAGCCTCTATTAAAAATACCTAGTTCTACATGTATTCAAACCTTGTTGGTCCCCACAGACATCATACCAAGAACCTCCATGTGTGATCATGATTACCTCTCGTTAAAATTGTTTTGGACTTCCCGTTTTTTGATGTAGAGTTTTCATGTCTAAAAAATCTGTACTTTTAGGAAAAGTGATTGAACATTTGTCACATCTGTGGAATTAAACGGAAGATGGCACTGTTACCTAGGGTGCACACATTTACGTATTTTTGATCAACAGAATGATGTCACATGGACAGCCTAAGGTGCTAGGATTTTAGCCCACATCGCCTCCAACCCTGGCCCTTGTGGTGGTGAGTTTTTTGTCAGTTGGAAGGGGCCACGGGATGCCCACACTGAGCACTGTTTCTGGGGGTGTCTGTGATGGTATTTCCAGATGAGATGAGCACTAGAGTTGGTGGTCTCAGTAATGAGAATGCCCTCCCAGTAATTAGGTTTGTGCTCCCCAGGAAGAATTCACCCCAGTTCCTTGACTGAGCTGGGGATGGGATCTCGTTTCACGCTCTCCTGTTCTCAGGCCTTCAGACTCGGACAGAATTACACTCTGCCAGCTTTCTCGGGTCTCCTGCTTGCAGATCAGGGGACTTCTCAGCCTCTGTATGGATGTCAGCCAATTCCACAAAGTAAATCTTTTATATCCAGCTGGTTTGTTCCTCTGTTGAACCCTGACTAGTATATCCTCTGACCTCGGGCACATTGCTTCGCCTCTCGGTGCCTCAGTTTTCTCAATTGTAAAATGGAGAGTTTGATGATTTCCAAGTCCTGTCACAAAGCCATTTTGTGATTCTATCGTTCCACACAAGGGAAAACATCTCAAATGGCCTGAGGGGGAACTTATAAACACAGGAATCCTGTAGACTCAAGTGTCCATACAGCAAAGGAACCTCCTGTCAAATACTAAAATCATGCATTTGAAAGGTGAAAAAGTTTAACTGATAATATAATAGTCCTTTTGTTTTTATTTATTTGACAGAGAGAGATCACAAGCAGGCAGAGAGGCAGGCAGAGAGAGAGAGGGAAGCAGGCTCCCTGCTGAGCAGAGAGCCCGATGCAGGACTCTGGGACTCGATCCCAGGACCCTGAGATCATGACCTGAGCCGAAGGCAGCGGCTTAACCCACTGAGCCACCCAGGCGCCCTAGGCCTTTTGTTTTACAGAGCAGGAAACAGTCTTTGTTTTTTTAGAGAGCAAGTGTGTGCAGGTGGGGAGGTTGCAGAGGGAGAGGGAATCTTAAGCAGATTCCACGCCCAGCAGGGAGCCCCACACAGGGCTCAATCTATTTCAGGATCCTGGGATCATGACCTGAGCAGAAATCAAGAGTCAGATGCTCAAACGCTTGAGCCCCCGGGTGCCCCAGGGGCAGGGAACTGAAACCCTGAGAGGCCAAGCAACACTGCAAAGTTTCAAGACTCAAGGTCAGAGCTGGCAGAAGTTCTAGAGATCATTTAACTCAGGATTCTAAAGGTGGGCAGGGGGATTACAGTTTTGCAGGGGAGGGGGAGGCTTTTGCAAACTCTGGCATCACTCTCTTACTCAGAGTTACTGTTGTAGCAAATCCCACTACCACTGAAGCATGTGTATCAGAGCTCAGTGTTTCTGTTTTCCAGGAGAGGAAACTGAGGTCCAGACAGACTAAGATCAGGTCAAACCACGAAAGCTGGAGAGAGAACTAGAACTGAAGCCAACCCACGGATCCGACCATTCGGCCATGGCACACCTGTCCAGTGTTCCCTGAGGGCCCACGACACGCCGCACTCTGGTGCTGCACATGTGTAAGCATGGAGTTGCAATGAGGAGACACGTATGGCCAAAGTTGTTTCCCAATACATGACTAGATTTCAGTTCTCTCTCTTCGAATACAGGCAGGTTCTCTGACTCCCTCGACAGATATGACCTGTGATAGTGGCAGCGACAGGGCATGGCTTTGGAGGCTAAGTCAGAAAGGCAATCTACCTTCTGCCTGGCTCTCTCCTTTAGGCCTCCTGCCCTTGGGATCCAGACACCATGTTGTGAGGAAGCCCAGCGTACAGGGCGAGGGCATGGGTGCAAGTTTGGGTGACCACCTCAGCTGATAGCTGGTGCCAACCACCAGACGAGTGAGTGAGAAGATTCCAGGTGCCTGCTTTTGAGCCTTCTGCCTGAGGTCGAGTCACCGCAGAACATTCTCCACAAGACACGCTTAGTCTCATTATCTGAATATCTCCCCCTGAAGCTAGGAGCGGCAATAAATGAAGGCTGTTGTTTTAAGCTGCTAAATTTTGATGATCTATTAAGGGGTGGTAGATAAGCAATATGTCCAGTTCTAGAGTTTCTAGCCTTTGTTAGATTTCTTGACGCTCGTCTCTACTATTCTATCATTCCACGTGGCTTTCCATAGTTCATAGCGAAAATGAAAAGCCATCCGCTTTTTAATTTTCCCCTAAATTTGTAACACGAGCCGCCCCCCCCTTTAACTTAGCCTTTGTATTAGGAGAGACTGTTACCTCACAACATCTTTTTTGGGGTTATACCCATGCCCAGATTGGAAGAGCTCAGTATGCTTTCGTAATTGCTTCTTAATTTCAGTCTTTAGAACACCTTGGCCTAAAAAGAGCACTGTCATCTCTGGTCATGGCCCCTCAGCCTGCTCGTCTGTCATAGATGCCTCAGAGAACATCTGCATCATGAATGCATCGGTGTCCCACACTTCAGCTGGCACCTTTGTACCCTTGTCCTGCCCTGAATCATCACGTGGCTCCATTTTGGATATTCTCCATCCGGCCTTTCATGAAACTTCCAGGAGCCGAGATGCCAATGTATTGTTTCTGGTAAGACATCAGTGATGCCACTTCAAGTTCAGAAGGGCTCATGGCCGTAACTCAGCTGTATAATTCAGATCAGTCACTCGAGAATGCTCAAGTGACATCTGTTAGCGCTCCCAAAACCCATGGCTACATCGGAGGTCTTCAGTTTGGACTAGAGTCTGATGCCTGGTTGGCACACCACTGTCACACACGGTATGAGGACTGTTTTGAACTGGTGTCTAAAAGTTACACAACAATCATTTCACTATGTCTTACACAGGTGACCAAATTTACCTTCTGGTTCTGGTGTCTCATGGCAACCTCTGGGGTAAGGTTTTTGTACTGGGAATCATGTGAGCTCATGCTGATTTATGGGCAGGTCTTACTGCTGATACTAGTAATTCCTACTCCTTTGATGTAACTTTGGTGACTGTGACATACAGACACTGAGAGGTAGACAGCTGAGAAGATAACAGGGTCCTATGTAAAGATGGAATACTGGGTCCTTGCCCTTGAGATGCAAGTTGGCTGGGGGCCTCCCAACAGAAGCCAAGGTCTCTCTCCATCCTGTTGTGGGCGGCCTGCCTGAGTTCTAAAGATTACTACGGTACTCTTCTGCAGGCCTTAAAAACACAAGGCATTTTGGTTTGGGTGGGGGCAAATTTTACCCCGGAAAAACCGGAGTTGCCAAAGGAAGAGGCTCAAGGGACAGAAAGTAGGAGAGTCAGATTTCACAGCATAATAGCACAATCGACCAGCAGGTGGCAATAGAGGACTTTGTGAGCAATACTGGCCTCTGAGTTCTGAAATGCTGGAAGGTAGCTTTTAACGGCTATTGTATAAGTGATTTATGTATTTGGATTCCGCTCAATGTGATATATGCATTACTGAATAAAACATTCACAGTGTATTTCCCACCAGCAGCTGAGCTCCAGTTCCAAGCTTCTGAGTCCTAATTCCCAAGGCTCAAAGGAGCCCGACATCAAATTGCTTTCCTTCCAGAATAGCCGCTCCATAACCCAGAAAAAGAAATGCTCAGGGAGAGCTGAGAGAGATCTGATGTGACCACATCATCAGAATGGCTTAGCAAGCATGTGTTAGGAAAAGCAAATGTCTGTCAGATGGTGTCCTCAAGGCAAAGCTGCCCAGGGTTTCCCAGAGCTCCACTGCTCTACTCCCTGGATTTCCTCCCCCTTGTTCTGCCATGCTCAGCACCACTGACAGGCTTGGACAAGACGGGGACTAGCCTCAGCATGGACAAGGAAGAGAAATGGCTTATTTGTCAGAAATATGTCAAGTACATGAAAAAAAGTGACATTCACATATAGGGTATTAAGTCATGGGGTTTTTCTTCCTGTCTTTCCCAGGGAGTCCCAGCCATCCACAGCTCTGGGAATGGGGAAATGTCTTAAGCATCCCAAACAGCCCAGAGCTAGACCTGTGGCAACACTGGGGCAGGTGTGGGGTGCTCGGTCCCAAGGCTCTCGGGCCATTCCTGGACTCATCTCTGCAGTCCCTTCCCCTGTGGCTTCTCGGCCAGGGTTATGCCGCCTGACTTCTCAGGCCTCTGAGGTCTGATGAGCTGTGATGTTTTGATGGGCCATGGAACTGCTAGCATAAAACCAATGGGTCATTTGCCTTGATCATGTGGCCCCCTGAGAAGGAGACACTTCTTGCTGGGAATGCGTCTGAGAGGCAGAAAGGTGGCCTCCGTCACCAGGCTTAGAGCTGGGACATGGTTCTACAGGCAGTCCAGTGGGGTGGGCCCATGCCTGGGGTAGATGCCAACCTACCATTTCAAGTACAAGACTAGCAAACTGGCGATGTGGCCTCGGTCACTGGTATATCGTATTAGCTGCAGTCTGGAGCAAGCTTTTCCTGCTCCTTCTCATATTTGCATTTTCTTTTTGTCTCTCTACTTGAACAAAGGAAAGGAAAGGCAGTTATGATAAGTGGAGATAATATTACTCTCATTTTGCAGGAGAGGAAAATGAGGTTTATAAGGACGAAGAAATGTGCTCAATTTCACACAACTCATGCGGTGGGGAGCCAGGACCGAAACCCAGAGCCCTTCTGACAATAAAGTCAACGCTCCTCATCACAAGGATGGTGAGGGCTATAGGTGTGATATTACTTTGTAACAGCTCAGGAAAAACAAGCTTCATCCAAAGGGAAGACGATAGGATTCTAGTCATTTTGAGGGGGAAGAAAAAAATCTCAGGAGACATGCTGACAAGGAGGAGAAAAGAACATTACATTTCCTCATTGCTCATGCATATTGATATGAAATGGTATAAAATGTCAGTAAGGCCACTACACAGGTCTTTAATAAATACTCACTACATGGGCCCTCATTTATACCTGTGGTTCCCATGTGCTGAGAGCATTGCCTGTTAAGTCTCTCTTGCTAGACCAGCCCTCTCTCCTGAGCTCCCAACCCAGCAGAGTCAATCTTTAGTTTACCGCTAGAGTTCATCCATCCTTTTCCATTCCCATGGGCACTCCCCTCCCTCAGCTCCGAACTCCTCTCCTGCTAGAAATACTCTACCTGGACACTCTGGCTCCACTCTCAACACTCTACAATTAATTTTTTTTCATTACTGCAATCCCTCCAGCACATAAATTTGATACTATCCCTTCACTGCTTACAATATTCTAATATGCCCTCGCTGCATAGGGGGCTTATCACCAGGCTGTTCTGCCTGCCTCATTAGGCCGTGGGCAGCTCCAACACAAGCTACGCCTTCTTCCCCTGTGTGAGGCTAGCCTGTAAGCTTGGAGGCTGTGTCGTAGCATCTTCCCCTCATCAGCCCCATAAAACCAGTCTCTGTGAAGTAGGGATCCCTGATGAACACCTTGTCCTCAAAGAGCTCAGACCTGACTGGAAAGGGCGAGCAGGCCTGTGTACTCATCTTTCCTCTCATGTCATCTTCTGAGGCAGACGCTGTTATTATTAGCATGAAGAGTGCGACGCACATGTGAGACATGGGAATTCATCTCAGGTCAGAGAGCTGGCAAAGCGAGAGCAGGAGTCCAACCCAGGTGCTTGCCCAGTCAGTACTCTTAGGCAATACACAGAGTGCTCGTCAAATGCAGGTGCCCAGGCCCCACATGTTAAACCTACTGCGGATGAGACTGTTGGTTGCCTGTCCATAGCTGCCCCTTCCCTCCCAACAAAGCTCCAGGTTGTTTAGCCCCCTGATAGCCTCAGGTCTCAGGGGAGGCTGGTCTCGCTCTAGCTCCATGTTGAGAACCTTGACTGATTTAGCTCAGTCACTGTGCTCTCAAACTACCTGACAGGTGAACAGCTGGTGGACAACGTGACACAACTCTGGCCAGTGTCACTAGAAGGGGGGATGGCTGAGGCCCTGTAAAAAAGACGTCCCTGCTCTCAGGAGAAGACAAGGCACTGGGGACTTTTCTTTTTTTACTGTTGGACATTGTCAAGCTGGAGCCAGGAGGTTTATGAGCCACTGAATTAACCCACCCAGAATTTGTTGTTATAGGAAATGGTCCTAACACATTCTCATGTCAGGATTTGTGGACAGAGATCACCACAGAGTCATTTTGGATCTTCACCGAAAAATGGAACAGCATGGCAGTGGACAGCACAGAGATGAGGGAGTAATCTTGCCTCCGCTTTCTTCTCCTTCCAGAGTATGAGCCTAACTCTCACAGCCTACGAGAAGCCATGGTCAGGTATTGCTGTGTGCGTTTGGATATATTGGCGTATATCTTTAATGATGCTCCTAATTGAGTGACAGGTAAGCTTTGCTATGATATTTGTGCTTGAGCCAAACTTTTTTTTTTTTAGCAACTTAAATGCTAATTTATGTTCTATGTGAACTCCTTTTATTATATTAACAGAACAAGGATATGTGGGATTTCCCTTTCTTTAACCAGGAAGCAAACATATGAATCATAGTCCAGCTGATGTCCTGACATTTTAACCTGGGCCTAGGGGTCATTAAAGATGATAATTAAGGTGCTGATTAGGCTACTAACGAACAATCACTTCAGGCTTCACCTAAAACGCCAGTAAGCAGAAGCAGGTAAGTGTCCCTTTCTCTGAGAACTGCAGTTTATTGTGAGGTTATGGTTTAAATAGTGGGTCATCAGTGTCCAGAAAATATACCGTCCCAGGTTAAGTAAAAAAGTCCTTGGATCTGCTTAATCAGATTTTATATGTGCTCATACAGCTTCATAAGTTTGTTGTATTAATATGTAACTGTAAATATATTTGGCTGCTCGTTGTATACATGAGCCCCCCCTTTATTTTTTAAAGATTTTATTTATTTATTTGAGGGAGAGTAAGTGAGAGGGAGAGAGAATCTGAAGCAGACTCTGAACTGAGCACAGAGCCCGACGCAGGGCTCGACCCCAGAGCCGAGAGATCATGACCTGAGCAGAAACCAGGAGTTGGATGCTTAACAGAATGACGGACTGATCCCTCTTAATCTTTGTTTGAAGGAAGACAGTAAAGAGATATACAAAATCTCATAGTCCCAGAAACATCCAATGCAGAGAACTAGGATTTACTTCCTTTCCCCAATGCCCAAGTTCCTTGTGTTAGCAAGTAAAGTTAGGCACCAGTGAACAGGGTTGTGGGGGGAGACACAAAAATTATGTGCTGTTTCACTTCTCGTTTTTCTTGTGCTGCTGCTGAAGCCTCTTCTCCCATAAGCTCTGGAAGCTCCAGTCTCAGCGGCGCTGATGAAGAGATGCCTGCCTGCCTTCTCTTTTGTAAACCTGTTGGCACTGAGGCGGCAGAGACAACATCTCTCGTGGACAGAGCAGATGGCAGTGGGGAAGCTAGGGCAAGGGGCTTTTCACGGACACTCAGTCTAAATGGAGGAAATAGTCCTTGTCTTCCTGGACCGTGCCTGCACCGTCTGCCGCCACCCACTGCTCCAGGGCACCTGCCCTTCTCCACCCTGCTCTTAACAGCGCCTGCTGCCTGCTGTTTACCCCAGGGAGCCCCACACTGTACAGAGAAACCACAAAGCAGAGCTGAAGGCCTCCAGAAGCCCCAGGCTCTTAGAGACCTGCAGTGGAATGGTGGGAGGACTGCACTGGGCTGCTGCTGTGAGCTGTGACGGTTAGACTCCGAACTCAGGTCCTGATCTGGGTGTCCATTGGAATTGTGGCCCTGAATGAGTCACTGTATAAAACATGGATGCGAGGAGCACCTGGGTAGCTCAGTGGGTTAAAGCCTCTGCCTTCGGCTCGGGTCATGATCCCAGGGTCCTGGGATTGAGCCCCACATCGGGTGCTCTGCTCAGCGGGGAGCCTGCCTCCTCCTCTCTCTGTGCCTGCCTCTCTGCCTACTTGTGATCTCTGTCTGTCAAATAAATAAATAAAATCTAAAAAAAAAAACCCCAAACAACAAACAAACAAACAAAACCATGGATGCGAAAGTGCGAAAACTGATTAGTCATGATAGTTTTTTTTATTTAAATGAAAGAAACATTTTCAGATTAGTCGATAGGTGATCACCTTTACTCAGTGAAGAGAAGGGAGACACGGATGGACACACACATACACACACACACACACACACACACACACACACACACACACACACACA
>ML103466.1:104609-166764 GCA_003697995.1 Taxidea taxus jeffersonii
CACACACACACACACACACACACACACACACACACACACACACACACCTTACAGCCACCAAGAAGTCAACTCTTCTAAAACCCTGCCAACAACAATTACTTGAAAATGACAGCTTCTCATTTGGAATCATTTTTCCATTTATATGAAAGACATAATGAAATAACTGCTAATTAAACCTATAAATACGCATGGGGAGATTACTTTGTCATTTCTAATGTACTTCCAAATATAAAATTAAATATAAGTTTTGGATTTCTTTCAGAACTCAATTTTCATTTCTGATACACCTAGATTAGCTCCTTTACCAAAATTTCATTTCTGCCACAATGCTTATTTGTTACTACAAAGCTTTCCTTTAAGCTTGAGTTTTTGTATTCATTATTACATTTTTTAGGATTGTGGAATGACACCATATTTCAGATAAATGACTGGGTGAGTAAAATTTAGCCAATTTAGCTTTGGATGTATGGTCCTGAGTGATCATTAATAATTCAGTGAAACTTCCATTATGAAGTGTGGTATTTTCAGGTTTTTAAAAACTGGAAGTGAAAGAGGTATGACTGTGGTGATACTGAGTAATAGCACAGGTATGTGTAAAATGAGGATAATGTTACAAGAGGACCTGACAGGAAACATGCCATGTGGGAAAAGCCTGCCAACAGAGAAGCAATACAACAGAAGGCCTTCCTCTGAGGGCTCCTTCAACCCAAGGCTCTTTTAGTATCTTATGGTCATTAGCTCATTAATTCTTCCAGGTCTCGAGGACACAGGTATCAAGGACAGCAACTGGCTTGTTATCTTGGACTCTGAAGTGGAGGCCAGGATGGTGGTGGGGGATTTATCAAGGTCATACAGCGAGTCACAGAGCTGGGACCCAAGCCTTCCTAGAAAGTCACAGCTCAAACCACTGGCTGGTCCTTCCTGCTCCTCCAGACAGTCTCCAGGTGCTCTTTGTGGCGGCAGGGTGGAGAGAACCAGAAACTGCCAAGTGACCCTCACAGCCTGATTTATTTGATCTATTTGGTTATTAAACATGCCAGGATAATAAGCAATATACTAAGGTTGGTAGGAAAAGTAGACTAAAAATCTTGGTAGGTCTTATGGGAAAACAAACAACAACAACAACAACAAACCAAAAGAACGTATCCCTGACGTCTTTCATTGCTGTGAGAACAGGACATCATTGGGCTTCTTGTATCTTAAATTTAGGTGAGTCTTCCCCACTGAGACATGATTGGAAAAACTGAAAATGGAAAACTTGGAGCCAATGTTCCCCTAACTTTAAATATAAATATTTAGAAACGTAAGCATCACGAGCACCTGGGTGGCTCAGTGGGTTAAATCTCTGCCTTTGGCTCAGGTCATGATCTCAGGGTCCTGGGATCAAGCCCCTCATTGGGCTCTTTGCTCAGCAGGGAGCCTGCTTCTCCCTCTCTGCCTGCCTCTCTGCCTGCTTGTGATCTCTGTCTCTCTGTCAAATAAATAAAATCTTAAAAAAAAAAAAAGAAACATAAGCATCAGATAGCCAATTCCATTGAAAATCAGACCTGTGCACATACACACACACAGACACACACATGGTGTCTTAAATCATTCCAGGATAGGTCAACTTACTAGCACATCACTGTGCTAAGTTTGTTACTCCTGGAAGTAAAACATCAGTGACTTAAAAATAATGTAGGATGAACATAAAGAAGGGCACAGGCCACCCGTCAAACCTTCATGCACAGAAGCAGCTGTGCCCAGCAGCTTGCCTCTGGTCTCCCAGAGCCCTTGCTGACTTTCAGACATTCGCCCTCCTTGCACTTTGCGGCAATAAGGGGTAGTGAGAGGCAGTAACGTGCCACAGCCCATTTGCTCTACTGTGCGGATGGAAAATCCTCGCACATCAGTTAAGAACTCAGTACGCAGGCTTTGTGGGAGGCAGGTGAATGTTAATGGGGGTGAACCAGCACCTGTCCTGCAAAGTCACTCCAGTCCCTACCTTTACTCTCCAAGGATCCAGCGGCAAACTGGTAAACAGCAATCAGCTATGTCTCTGCCCTTCTTGCCATTCTTTCTTTTTTGGGGGGTGTCTGACTTTCCCCAATTCCAGTACCTCTTTCTTTTCTCTCTGTTTAACCAAGTCTGGGCATCTAAAGGCCATCAGACTTGGTCTGGAACCCCAGTTTTGCCATTTACTAGTTGGTTAATTTGTTTACCCTTATCTTAGCTCCTTGCTATGAAAAATGATACCCACCTCAAAGGGATGTGAAGACTGAGGTACATACAATGCTGAGCGCAGTGCCTGGTATACAATAGGCAGTTAATAACTGTTAGCTATCAGCATGGCTGTTCTTTCTCTGTGGCTCTCCACACAGCCACCACAAAAAGCACATGAGCTACCAACTGTGCACGTGCTCTGTAAACAGGAGAGTGCCAACTCACCTGGACTCCCAGCCTCCAGTTCCCCTACAAAAGCCTGATGCCTGAGTGGGCTGGCTCTGACTGCTTCCTCGAGTTCTAGAGCTGAACAAATCGCGTACATCTCAGGCTCACTGAAATCAGTCCTCCTCATGCCTCTCCAGTCTGCTCCTGCTCTTGGGTGTGGAAGCTCGATGACAGAACCTTCGGGGGAAGGCCGAGGTATGCTCCAGCGTCTCCTCTTCCTTTCCTGCTTCTGACCTTCAGTCTCAGGCCATCGGCTCAGCTCTGCATTCCTGCAGAGCTTGCCAGCCAGGCCAGCAGACTCCAACCTCATTCCTGTTCACACGAGTACTCACCAAGACATATGACCTCTCACCTGAAGTTGGAGTAATGCCAAAATGCCTTTGCAGTAACTCTCGAATCTTTTTGCGCCTTCCCCGCTCTGCTGCCACTCCCTCACAGGTGTTGCTCACATGGCAGACAGCATGTGCAGGGGTTCCTACCTGCCCACTGCCTTCTCCCTCCGGTATCCTTGTTGGAAACAGACTTCCCAGCTCACATATGCCAGTTCCACCATCTTTAAGTCCTTGAGCGAATGGTTCCCCTACCAGAAGGGGCTCATCTTGCCCCCAAAAGTATTCAACCACTGATTCTCCTAGCATTTTATCAGGAGGCAACATGATCCAATAGAAAAAGCCTGAGCTTTGAAATCAGAAGGACTTGTTTCTGAATTGTGGCTCAACATACTAGCTGCACGACTGGGGTGGGTTACTTATTCTCTGAATGTTTGCTCCCTTATCTATAAAATGGGATAATAATATCTACCTCCCAGGATTATCATGATAATTACATTAAATCTATATAAAGTATCAAGAAGAGTTCCTAGGGCACATAGAGAGGCTTAATAAATAAGTGTCTTTTTTCCATGGCTTTCTCAACTGATATTTTTCCTTTCACTTTCTGGGAGTTTTTTTTTTTTTTTAAAGCTCTTATTTATTTGAGAGAGAGAGAGAGAGAGAGAGAGCACAAGCAGGGGGAGCAGGTGAGGGAGAAGCAGGCTCCCCGCTGAGCAAGGAGCCTGATGCAGGGCTCGATCCCAGGACCCCGGGATCATAACCTGAGCTGGAGGAACACACTCAACTGACTGAGCCCCCCAGGCGCCCCCACTTTCTGGGAGAATTATCTGTGACACCCTTTCCTCTCCGTGGCTGGTTGGTAGGCTGCAGGGGGACAAGTCTTTGTGGGATTTCTTGCTGCATTCTCCACAGCATCCAGCATAATCCCACCCTCGAGACACAGAAGGTGATACACACAGATTTTGTGAATGAATGGCAGTTGGATAATAATATTCTTGCCAACACGAGTCACAGGAATCATTGAGTAAGAGAACTGGAAAGGACCTTAGAAATAAATCACTAACTCAATTTCATTTTATAGATGCAGAAACTACAGAACCCAGAGAAGTTAAATGACTTGCCTCCGGTTGCCATGCATGTAAACAGTGGCAGACTCTGAGCTCTGGCAGTAGGTGATGCCAAGACCATTTCTTATGAAAATGTTACCACCCATATAACTTATACCACTTGGGGAAACATTCGCAGGAGATAAACAACTTGCAATCTGACAACACATCTGTAGTATCTCAGTGCCTGCCATCATGACACAGTAGATTAAACAAGGAAACCTGCCTTTTAGTCATCTTTCAGCCTTCTCATCTTAAAAAAAAAGAAGTATATCTCCGGGTATCTTCTTTGGTAAGAATATGCCATCAGAAGGCATGGATGGTGGAGGTGAGCGGGGAGGTGAAGGCAGTGTCCAGCTCCCTCCCTCTGACTGGCACTGCCATGCTGCCCCTTCTTCCGCTGGCTGTCTACTCCTGTAGGGACCCTTCCTCCTCTAGTCCTGCCTCCAGAAGGCTGTTTCCTCACTGCCTGAGCTGACTACTAGCTAATCTCATAATCCAGCTAAAATGAACATGCCAATAGGAACTGTTCCCAGATAATGAGTTATGAACTGTGTCCTTCTGCAGAAAGCCCTCCTCTTTGGGTCTACTCTATTAATGGCTGGGTAGGGATTTCAGGGTAGACCAGAAGGCTAATGTAAATGTGTGGCTGGGCTGATGCTTCACCCCCTGCCTTCTAATGGTGAGCTTGCTGGTGGGTGGAGGATGTTATAAAAGGCTGATTAAACAATGAGAGTATTTAGTGTTTTATTTACCTACAGATGATACATGTAACAACAATGGTATGGTATGTCCTTAAAGGATGCTTAAGACCTCTGGGCTTTCAGGCTCCTTAAATGAGAGGATTATTCGCAGAACTTTGCCTCTCTGTGGTCCCGTGATTCTCACAATATACTGTGTTTTTCAGTTTTGAATCTGTTGAAACTTTGATAATCTGAAACATGGCTAAGACCTCAGGTTACAACACAGTGGGTGGGTGCAGAAACTGGATGCTGGGAACATAAGGAGATGAAGTGTTAGCTCGGGCAGCTCACTTAACCCGAAAGCCTCAGTTTCCTTCTCTGTGAAAGAGGGGATCCTCAATAACACTTCTGTTATATTTCTTATGATGAGTGATAGGGACATAAAACCTAACAGTCTTGGTAAATCTGTGGTTTTCAACAGGGATGCTCACCAAAATCACCCATGTGATCTTAAAAAAACGTATTCTGATGCGTAGGCAGAAGTGGGAACCACTGTTAATGGTACTCAACAAATGTGAGGAACTTCTGGTATCTCTAGAGTCATTCATGAACACTTAAATGAAATGATCACATATTCTGTGAATACTGAGAGATACAAAAGAAAGATTCTAATAATTCCAAGGGAGAAAACTGCTTGTCCCTTAGAAGTAGAAATCCCACATAAAAATGCTAAATTGCAGGAATAAAGCCTGAAAATTCCCCCTACAGGGATACACAGAATGCTCTGATTTTAAAATTACTGATTCTTCCCTAAATCTGATAAAGAAAATGACTTGCTAAATGTTGTCATAAATACTGCTGCTACAATTTTTACCCAAGTTATAAAATAAACAAAGAAAAAGCCTCCTGTAAATTAGATATTCTCTATCTTTAAGCCAATAATTTTAATCAATATTAGTCTGTGAGGTTTAAATGACTTTCTACTGAACCTGCCCACCCCCATCAAGTCATTATCAGAAATATTGATTTCGCTCCATACATTTAATCTTACAAGTTCAAAAAATATTAGTCTATTAAGTTAACATAAAACATGTAATTCAGTAGAATTAAATAGCAGAGTGAATTCTTTATAATACCTGGAAATTGGGCCTATCTAAGGAAGGTTTTTAACATATTAGTGACACTAGCCTTCTCAGTCTCAGCCCCGGAGTGGGTGGGAAAGGAGGTTACAAAGGGGTATAATATAGTACAAAGTATTGTGTAAGACCTAAGTCCAGGTCGCACACAGATGAAACATCACTAAACAAAACCCCAACATCTCATTTTATAGATTTAAAAAACCAGTACAAATGTATAGTAACATAACCCAAATTACATACTTAGTATGGGGGGGGGGGCATCAGAATTCAGGTCCCATTCCCCCAGGGCTGGGACTTTTTACAAATGATGTCACTCTGACAGGATGGCTGGTTGGATGGATGCATGTTAGGAAGAAGACTGATACGGAAACACGGATTCTTTTCTGTTTAGAATCACTGACTTGTGTGCACTGCTTACCATTAGATTGATTGCTAACAACACTACAGAAACACAGGACAGGTTTTCAGACTCTGACTTTACTAGGCTAATAATTAACTTCTCAGCTACCAAGATCACATACAGAATGGAAGTTCTTGATGCTGGTAAATTCTATCATTTTTCAATAACCGAGTCTCAACAGCTGTGTGTACGTGTGCTTGGTGGGGTTGGGGTGGGGAGCCATTCATACACATACCCTTTCATGATCATGATTTCTGTATCAAGATGTTGTGAAACCAATCAGAGAACTGGGATTCTAATACTGATTCTATCTGGTGTGTTAGGCCTGTTTTCTCAGCAGCAAAAGTGGATAATAGCCTCTTCTAGTTTCTTTGAAGACTAAAACGATAATGAATGGAACAGCGCTCAGAAAAGTCTAAAGCATTAAACAAAGCAAAGCAGAGATTTTTGGTATGTTATAGCTTGTGTTTACACCATATACATATATATGTGTGTTTGTATATGTGTGTGTGTGTGTATACGTACATATAATTTATTTTACACTCTGCATGTGTCCCAAAGCATTATACGTGTTCCCTGTGAAGTAAGTATTGGTTGGCGCATACGGATAAGAAAAAGGGGTAGACGGAGAAGTCTGAGAGATCTTTGGAGGCAGGTGGGACAAATCAGATGTTCTCAGTTCTCATTTCACATGGAGTTCTCCAGAGGTAACCAAACAGGTTTGTTTGAAACACAGTCAGCCAGCCTGCAGTAAGAGTAAGCAGTGGGGGGTGGGGGTCGTGGTAGGGAAGCAAAGAAGGGGCAGCAAAGCAACGGGAAAGGTCAACTCTGGGAGCTGCCACTACATCTTGAAGGACCTCCAGTCTTGCTGAGACAGGATGGGTGAACCGCTGGGGATCCTTGCTGAGCTGCCCCATTTCTCCAGGTGTTATTAGAATAAACCCCCATCTCAGATCTGTTCTATGCAACTGGCACTTCTGACCCTCAGTTATCAGTTTTGTACAAACAGAAAAAGCCCACCACAGGAGATACCTGGGTCCCCTTAGGGAGAGAAATCTTGACTGCTGCAAGGCAGTCCTGACTTCCCGGAAGTAGCCCGGCAGGGGCTCGCAAACCCCTTGTGATTTCAAATCACAACACACATGGTGGTAATATCACAAGACCCTAATCTCCCCCGGCAGCCTAATTCCACCTTGCTGAAAGAAAAAGAGGAAACACCCTTCCAGCATTTTGAATTTTGCCTTGTGAATAACAGTAATGCTCAGTCTTCTTCCAGAATAATCCCCTTGAATTCAGATAAACAGCACAGAATGGCAAGTTCAAGTTCAGAGTTTGCGACTTTTACAACAACAGAGAAAATTATCCTTCCGTTTTCTGGAAATCATAAGGATATCTGCTCATTTATAAACAGATACTGAGTGAAAACCCACAACACGGAGAAGTATTTTACCCTAAATCACCAAGAATAACCTAGCATGGCAAATTTACTATTTAATGCCTACCCTTTATTTTATGACTGGTAACTTAAATAGTTAGGGATGCCTGGGTGGCTCAGGTGGCTAAGTGTCTGCCTTTAGTTCAGGTCAGGATCCCAGGGTCCTGGGATCGAGTCCTGCCCGCATCGGGCTCCTTGCTCAGCAGTGAGCCTTCTTCTCCCTCGGCTTGCCACTCCCTCTGCCTGTGCTCTCTCTCTCTCTGACAAATAAATAAATAAAATCTTTAAGACCAAACAAACATTTAAGTGAATAAAGACGTAGGTACTTGCTAAGGACTATGACGCAGTATTCTGGTGATTAGTACTTTATTACCAGGCTCAGGCTGCAATTTCTTTAACACAAGGTAGAGATACACAGCAACTGATTAGATGATAATAAATGATTAGATATTCAAGCCAGTTAACAATATAAAATGTTCCTGGTATGAGCTCTGCAAATAGAAAGCAACTAAATGGTGTCTAAAGTTAAAAAAAAAAAAAGAACTGAAATTTTACATTTACAACATTATGTTTTAACTAAAGGAGAAATCCTGCAGCTCGCTTTAAAATAGAAACAGCACAGCGAAATTCCCAGAGGTGGCATTTAGCAGTGAGATTTGGTTTTCATTTCACCTGGCTTAATAATGAAAACATGAAGGATGGTTCCCGATTTCTCCCAGATCAACATATTAATCCATTTAAAGAAATACCACAGGAGGCTGTTCCTCCTTTTCTTTAGAAGGCTGATTTAGTTTGCTCTTGCTTAAAATTGAATGTAGCTCTCAATTGCAACAGTGCCCCAGCCTGAGCGCTGTAACGTGAGCTGGATTTCAAGCAAGCCTGTGGGCTAAGCCTGCACTGAGAGCACTGGGGGCTTTGGCTCCGTCAGCAGCCCCTGCTGCTATCCGTGGCATCGGAAGAAAAGGGAATACGGGCCTTTGAACAAGAGTGTCAGCACTAAACTCTAAGGCGACAGCACCACAAAGCACGGCCCGTTCCGTTGACTACGGGGACAGAATCAGAGAGAAAGGAAACGAAGAAGGAAGGAAAATGGTCCCCATTCCCCCAAAGTTTTATATATACGTATGCTGGGTGTTATGCGATCGTGATTGTGTTCATATATGTATGCATGCATGTGCATATTTTATATGTACACACATATGTGTATGCACAGATGTATTTGTTCATGTATGTAGTCATAGACACAATATTTAAACAGAGTAGGAGTACTTATCAGTATTTCAAAGTACTTAAGCATAAGCAAATACAGGCAGAAAAACCTCTAGCTGGTACTCTCGGCAATGAAAACTGACCCTGAACATAATGTCCTAGGGCACCTTTAATAACAATATTGTTTTCCAAAGTGCTGCCACAGAGTGAGACAAGCTGGGTCTATGGAGGGGTCTTTCCTCTGATGTCCAGCTCTTGAGGTTACGTCGGTTGGTAAGAAATCTAAATGATCATTGCCACTGCCTTCGCTCCGTTGGAAGAGGGTCAAAGCTGGAAGAAGCAAAGCTTTCTAGAGGCATTATTCCCATCTGTTTGAATGGGAATTTTTTAAAGGTCTATAATTATAGTGGAGTGTGGGTGGGAAGAAGGCCGTGGTACCCTCCTTGTGTAGGCAGGTTCAGAATGCTGCACTCAGCTGGGCCACACTGGGAAGTGGGGAGCACAAAGGTTTTAATGCCACTGCATGGGACAGTAACAGGAGATTTTAACAGGCCTGTGTCCAAGCAAGAGCTGTGCTGGAGATAGCAAGGCTGACAGCAGGTGTCCTAACCACCCCCGGTGACAGGTCAAGTAGGCAGGTCAGTGTGTGGTCTGGAGAGACGTGTGAGCCTGAGACACATAGTTAGGTGGTCACAGCCACTCAGGTTGTTCCTGAAGAGGGTGAAGGTGAGTGGGGGCGGGGAGAAGGCAGACCAAGGTAATTCGGTAATTCGGGGAGACAAGGAGATGGGTGGAGAAAGGAGCCAACAGAAGGGACTGAGTAATGGTGGGAGAGAAGGCAGGAGAGTGAGGGGACATTCTGAAAACCAGGGCAAGAGAGTTTTTAAGAGAAACAGGTCACAATGGTTGAAAGTCAAGACAGATCACGGGAAGTAAAGGATGAAAATTATTTATTATTTTATTATATTTAATTCATTGTATTTACAACAGAGAGGTCAGTGAGGGTAGCCTTGGAGCTATAACACTTTCAATGGCTCCTCGGTGCCTATTAACCCACCCTAGGGTCTCTCTATTTCTCTCTCTCTTTTTTTTTTTATTTGTCAGAGAGAGAAGAGAGAGAGAGAGAGCAAGCACAGGCAGACAGAGAGGCAGGCAGAGAGGCAGAGGGAGAAGCAGGCCCCCTGTTGAGCAAGGACCCCCCCCCCCCATGTGGGACTTGATCCCAGGACGCTGGGATCATGACCTGAGCCAAAGGAAGCTACTTAACCAACTGAGCCACCCAGGCGTCCCAAGGGTCTCTCTCTTAAAGCAAAGCTGTCCTCCAGGTTCTAATTGGCAATCATACCTTAGATCTTGGGTCTTCCAATCATTACATTTTGTTCAAGAGTTTTCCTTAAAATTCACACCAATCTTATCAACCTCAAATCACACCTCTGCTGTGAAGTTATATAGGACCACTTCAGTTCAAAAATTCTTGCTATTTCCTTTATAACCTAAAAGCATTTATCTAAATATTTCACAGGGTGACTATGTTAACCTAGCCATGCTCATTCAGCATTTGTCTCAGAATCTGTTTTTCCTGTTGCTGATATATTTCCCCACATCCTCATTTTCCCCTTCTCCTTCCAAGCCATCATCTTTCCCTGGAATGTTCTATTTTGTGTTTTTTTGTCTGCCGAGATCCCCCCTTTTTTGAGAGCGAGCGAGCAAGTGTGCACATGCGTGAGTGGGGAGTGGGCAGAGGCAGAGGAAGACAGAGAATCTTAAGCAGATCCCCTGGCAAGCCGGAGCCTGACCCAGGGCTCCATCTCACAATTCTGAGTTCATGACCTGAGCAGAAATTAAGAGTGGGACGCTTAACTGACTGAGCCACCCAGGTGCCCCCTGAAAGCCCCTTTCTTAAACTTCAGCATGGTTGAAGTGATCAGAAATGATCCTTTGTTTCTTTGGAATGCTTTAACTGAATGACTACTCTTTCTGCAACTGAGAACAGTAAATGGTATTTAATTTCAGGTGTGTCCACTTATGAATGTAATTTCCTCTCCCTTCAGGATCTGAGCTCCTGAAGTAGCAGCAAACTAGGCATTTCAGCACCTGACAGATCTGGGTCCCACCCTCTTGGTTGGTGAGTAGGTTCCTTGAATCTCCATTTCTTCAAATGAAAAATGGAGGCCAAGACGCTGCCTTCGTAGGGGTGTGGTTCTTGTCCAAGTCAGGTGTGAGCAGCATTTCGCTCCATGCCTGAGGTCAGTGGCAATACATACATACATACACTCCTTCCCTTTTTCCTTTCCTTCCTCTGTCTCCCAGGTAACTGGACCATAAATTAACAGAGATGAAAATGCTCCCCAAAACTATATGGAGCAAAGGACTTAGATCAGAAAAATGGGATTCCAGTAATGGATGCATCCTGTATTCATAATACAGAAAGTCACAGTCTAACTTCTCTGGACTTTGGCTTTCCTTTTCTCAGACAAATGAAAAATAAAACTACTGGTCCTGTCCAACCTACTGAAAATGCTGAGAATCTGCATGGGATAATATATATTACATATGTAAACTACAAGAAATTGCTCAATTATTGAGTAACCACAATATTCCAAATTATGGTTCATAGTATAGAAATTTAGGTCTTTTATTATATAACAATATCCTCATCTAATAAAGGAAAAACTATGTTAAGAATAAGAATCAGATTAAGAGTTGTAGATTAAGATTTTATCTCCTATTTGCCCACTGGTTGGTAGAAGACATGGGTAAAGCAGCAGAAGAAATATAAGATGTAGAAAACACTACTAGCTAAATAATAAATTAGTAGGATTTCCCTTTAAAAGTTTTCCTTTAGAGGCACCTGGGTGGCTCAGTGGGTTAAAGCCTCTGCCTTCGGTTCAGGTCACTATCCCAGGGTCCTGGGATCGAACCCCCGCATCAGGCTCTCTGCTCAGCAAGGAGCCTGCTTCCTCCTCTCTCTCTCTGCCTGCCTCTCTGCCTAACTTGTGATCTCTGTCAAATAAATAAATAAATATCTTTAAAATAAAAAAAAAGTTTTCCTTTATTTACCTTTAGACTTTTCTACTGCATTTCTTCAAACTACTGTATATAACCCATTTCCCCCCACATCTCACAACCTTAAGTAGATTATCAGATGAGTATAAAATAACCTTTGCGGTCAACATTTGGAATAACTTATGAAATCAATTAAAGCAGTACAAATACAAAATATTAAAATATAGTGCATCAATTATATTTGGTTACTGAAGAGGAAAGTAAATAAGATATTAATCATGGAAGAGAGCAGCTACAAAAGGCTGTATGAATTATGTAAACATTCTAGTGATGTATTTTCATTACAGTTTATCTGTATTCACAATGGCATTTAAAAAATAAAAATTTAAACAGCCACTACCACCATGTTTCTCGTTGGAAGGGGCTGCCAGGGTTTTGTGCTTTCACGGTCCTGAGACACTTGAGTTACAATCATGAATTCTTAATCACTGTGGTGGGGCCGAGGAGAAGGCAAGAGGGAGGAGGGCCGGATGTACCAGCCATCTAGGCCTTTCTTGTTTGCAGTAGCTTCTTCTGCTGAGCTAGCTGTGTGCTCATTATCTTCAGTGAGGTGCTCATGGGGCAATTAGGAAGAGAGGGAAATCTCTGTCTGTAGGAAATCTCAGCATCTTCTTGGAAAGAGAGTTTAACCACTTCCTGTTAGGCATCCCCAGGACTCATAACCCTGAAGAACCCTAAAAAGAAGAGGTCTCCCTCTTTCCCAATCAAGCCAAAACACAAATGATGCAGTCCAACACAGTAGCTCTTTGGGGGCAATCAAGGGAGTATTTCAGTTTTAACTGTGCCCCAAACTCAAGCACCAGCAGGGGTCACGACCTTACAGGCACATCAGAATCACCTGGGAGCTTTTTAAAACTCCCAGGGCCCAGACTGCAAGCAGAACCCCAGGTGTCAGCAAGTTTTCAGAGCCCTCCAGATTCTAATTAGTATGTGTGTGTGTGCGGGGGGCAGAATGTTTTAACCGCTCAAGTTCACACCTATTTCATTTACCTAAAAGAAAAAAAAAATTAAATCTTCCGCTTTGAACAGTTTCCAAGCAGAAAACGTAACAGGCCTCTGCACCCTTCATCTATCCCTACCAGTTAGGTATCCCTTCATTATTTCCCTAAAGATGACACTCGTGAGCAGCAGTAGTGAACTTGATGCGGCTCTGGTTCAGGGAGGAGAGGTCCACAGTTCAAAGACTGGACTGGGTTGCAGGGGGGCGGGGCACGGAGAGGGAGGCGGTGGAGGATGAAGCAGGCAGCAGGGGAGATCTGTTTGCTCACATTTCATGGTAATGGAAAAGCTAATTTTTTTAGGGTTATAAGTATGTGTGAAACCATCTGGTGTTTCCTGCTGCTGCATCCTTTAGATTTCGCATGTTTATATGTCCATGGCATCAAAACATCATGAACCTAAAATGGTAATATTTAAAGGACATCACCTTTTATTGTAATTATACATATTATTGATGTTTCCTAGGCATGCTGTTTTAGGGTGTCAGTGGTAAAGAAGTAGCTGAAGTACATCTCCTCTTGTTAAAAGTAAGGAGGAAAGGAAAAAAAAATCCAAAGGTATCCCCCACCTCTGGGGGTGGATATTGGCCATCTGGATATCACCTTTTGTGAGTGTTCATATTTTTTAAAAGCTGGTGTCACTCTTTAAAAAAAATTTATTTTAGGAGTTTAAACAAA
The DNA here is from genome assembly GCA_003697995.1 of Taxidea taxus jeffersonii. Classification (NCBI taxonomy): domain Eukaryota; kingdom Metazoa; phylum Chordata; class Mammalia; order Carnivora; family Mustelidae; genus Taxidea; species Taxidea taxus. The sequence goes on from ML103466.1 coordinate 118,086, forward strand.
TATATTCTGGATGTGGATCTTTTTCAGACATTTTCCCCATTCTGCTTTTTCATTCTCTTAATAATGGTGCTCTTGTCATCACAATTTTAACATGGCCCAATGTATTACTTATTTTCTTTTAATGGTTCACACTTTTTGTGTCCTGTTTAAGAAACCTTTCTGTACTCCAAGGCAATAAGGTTTTCTTCTAAAACACACACCCACACACTTACTTTTCCCATGTTAACCTATGATCCACTTTTATGCATGAAATGAGGATAAGGCTAAGATTCTTTCCCTTCCAAACAGCTATCCAATTGGCTGAACATCGTTTACTGAAAAGGCTATCCCTTTCCCACTGCACTGCAGTGTCATCCTTGCCGTAAATCAGGTGACGGTATAGAAGTGGGTCTCTTTCTGGACTATTGATCAGTTAGTCTAGCCTTGTACCAGTAATGCAATCTTAGTTACCAAAGCTTCTGAGTAGGTTTTATATACAATAGTGGGAGTACTCTAGATTTCTTCTTTAAGAATTCCTTGGCTCGGGGCGCCTGGGTGGCTCAGTGGGTTAAAGCCTCTGCCTTCGGCTCAGGTCATGATCTCAGAGTTCTGGGATCGAGCGAGCCCTGCATCAAGCTCTCTGCTCAGCGGGGAGCCTGCTTCCCCTTCTCTGTCTGCCTGCCTCTCCGCCTACTTGTGATCTCTCTCTCTGTCAAATAAATAAATAATATTAAAAAAAAAAAATTCCTTGGCTAGCCTTGGTCTTCTGTATATCCATGTGATTTAAAAAAAAATATTTTATTTACTTATTTGATAGGGGAGTGAGAAAGAACAAGCAAGGGGAGCGGAAGGCAGAGGTAGAGGGAGAAACAGATTTCCTGCTGAGTAGGGAGCCCACTGTGGGAATTGATCCCAGGACCCTGGGATCATGACCTGAGCTGAAGGCAGAGGCTTAACCAACTAAGCCACCCAGAGGGCCCTCCAACTGCTAGTAATTTAACTGGGATTGTATTATATCTATAAAATCAACCTGGGAAACATGGACAACTTTATAACGGGTGTTCTAATCTCTCAACATGAAATATCCCTCCATGTACAAATACATGAAAAGGGGCTCATCTACTGAGTTATTAGAAAAAACAAAATTAAAACCACCATATATTCCCCAGACTGGTTAAAATGAAAAAAGACAGAAAACACCAAGTATTACAAAGGACGTGGAGTAACTGGAATATATATTGCTCATGGCAATGAGATCTGGGGCATCTATTTTGGAAAACCTATGACCTAGCAGTTCCATTCCTAAAATGACCATTCACTAAAAGGTAAACACCAAAATATATATATATATATATATATAGGCACCGTTCAGCCCGAAACTGGAAACCACCCAAATAGCCGCCAGCAGTAGCAAGGGTAACTAACTTTAATAGTGCATTCCCACAATGAAAGAACATGAAGCTCTGAGGACACCAGCACACAGAAACACGGACAAATCTCCGACAACACTGAGGAGTAGCTGCTTCCATTCGTAGGAAGCATGACAACCGGAGAACCAGTCTGTGGGATAAATCCCAGCAGCGGTTGGTTGCCCTTGGTGGGGTACAGTGGGAGGAAATATAAAGGCTTCTGGAGTGTTGATAATGTTCTCTTCATTGATTTGGGCTCTGAGGACATGATACCTTAAATTTACAAAAAGACACTGAGCTATACTCTTAATGAGAGTGCACTGTTTATATATTTTAACAAAAAGTGTTTTTTTTTTAAAGAGTGTAATTATTTATTTATTTGACAGAGAGAGAAAGATCACAAGCAGGCAGAGAGAGAGGGGGAAGCAGGGTCCCTGCTGAGCAGAGAGCCCGATGCAGGGCTCGATCCCAGGACCCTGAGATCATGACCTGAGCCCAAGGCGGAGGCTTACCCCACTGAGCCACGCAGGTGCCCCACAAAAAGTGTTTTTAAAGGAATTCATAATCGGGTTTTCCATTGAAAAACCAATTCACTTTTAAACAATTCCCTCGCGAAGACACAAAGAAATGGAAAAATGTTCCATGCTCATGGATTGGAAGAATAAATATTGTGAAAATGTCCATGCTACCTAAAGCTATCTACACATTTAATGCAATGCCTATCAAAATCCCATCCAATTTTTTTCAAAGAAATGGAACAAATAATCCTAAAATTTATATGGAACCAGAAAAGACCTCGAATAGCCAAAGGAATATTGAAAAAGAAAGCCAAAGCTGGCGGCATCACAATTCCAGACTTCAAGCTCTATTACAATGCTGTCATCATCAAGACAGTATGGTACTGGCACAAAAACAAACACATAGATCAATGGAACAGAATAGAGAGCCCAGAAATAGACCCTCAACTCTATGGTCAACTAATCTTCGAGAAAGCAGGAAAGAATATCCAATGGAAAAAAGACAGCCTCTTCAACAAAGTGTTGGGAAAATTGGACAGCCGCATGCAGAAAAATGAAATTGGACCATTTCCTTACATCACACATGAAAATAGACTCAAAATGGATAAAGGACCTCAATGTGAGAAAGGAATCCATCAAAATCCTTGAGGAGAACACAGGCAGCAACCTCTTCGACCTCAGCCGCAGCAACCTCTTCCTAGGAACAACGCCAAAGGCAAGGGAAGCAAGGGAAAAAATGAACTATTGGGACTTCATCAAGATCAAAAGCTTTTGCACAGCAAAGGAAACAGTCAACAAAACCAAAAGACAACTGACAGAATGGGAGAAGATATTTGCAAACGACATATCAGATAAAGGGCTAGTATCCAAAATCTATAAAGAGCTTAGCAAACTCAACACCCAAAGAACAAATAATCCAATCAAGAAATGGGCAGAGGACATGAACAGACATTTCTGCAAAGAAGACATCCAGATGGCCAACAGACACATGAAAAAGTGCTCCACATCACTGGGCATCAGGGAAATACAAATCAAAACCACAATGAGATACCACCTCACACCAGTCAGAATGGCTAAAATGAACAAGTCAGGAAATGACAGATGCTGGCGAGGATGTGGAGAAAGGGGAACCCTCCTACACTGTTGGTGGGAATGCAAGCTGGTGCAACCGCTCTGGAAAACAGCATGGAGGTTCCTCAAAAAATTGAAAATAGAGCTACCTTATGACCCAGCAATTGCACTACTGGGTATTTACCCTAAAGATACAAATGTAGTGATCCGAAGGGGCACGTGCACCTGAATGTTTATAGCAGCAATGTCCACAATAGCCAAGTTATGGAAAGAACCTAGATGTCCATCAACAGATGAATGGATAAAGAAGAGGTGATATATATATATACAATGGAATACTGTGCAGCCATCAAAAGAAATGAAATCTTGCCATTTGCGACGACATGGATGGAACTAGAGGTTATTATGCTTAGCGAAATAAGTCAATTGGAGAAAGACAACTATCATATGATCTCCCTGATATGAGGAAGTGGAGATGCAATGGGGGTGGGGGTTAAGGTGGTAGGAAAAGAAAAAATGAAACAAGATGGGATCGGGAGGGAGACAAACCAAAAGAGACTCTTAATGTCATAAAACAGACTGAGGGGGGTAGGGGGGTAGGGGGGTTGGGAGAGGGTGGTGGGGTTACATTATATGTTTAAATAAAAAAGCTTAAAGAAAAAAAAAGAAAATATAAAATAGCATGACAAGCTAAATTTATGACCCTTATGATGCTCTGGTATTTGTTCCTTTTCATAAAGTAACTTTTTGAAAGGGATAAAATCTAAGTCACAAATTTAATCTTTTGGAAGAAATCACTTCTTGTGGAAAGAAGTAGCCTACTGGTCTTTTGCTGTACCTCCAGGCAAGGCTACTGATTCTTTTTAAAAATAAAATTAATTTTGTCTATAAAAAAACCAAAAACCAAAAAAAACAAAAAAATTCCCTCGTCCCATCTGCCCCGCCCCCCTCTGAGGGCATTTATATGACCAATAACCTAAAGGGAATTTTTTTCTTCTTTTTTAAATTATTAAAAACAGACAAAACCAGAACAAAAAGAAGGGCAAAAAAAGGGAAACTATGCTCTGCAGGAGTTTCCCAGTTGGGAATGAGTTTAAATGCCGTGCTTTTGGGAATTCTATCATTCAACTAAGCATGTGGAACTCTTTGTGAAAATCTAATTAGAAGCATTTTCTTTACCTTTTTTAAAATGAGAAAATGGAGAAATGAAGGACAGAAGACACAGCTAGTTTTAATGAATTTGTCTTAATTCCTCATTCAGATCATTACTTATTATCCCTGCCCGTTAGAGTGATTAGCAACAACTTTAGCCTGGACACAAGTGTACGTCTGTGTTTATTTTTCCATGAGCGACCTCTTCAATGGTCTCTTCACCCATCTTTTGTAGATCTGTTACGATGACATCCAGTTGTCCTAATTTGTTTTTCTCTAGTTTTGTGTTGATGCTAATCAGTGGATGCAAAAAAAAAAAAAAAAATACAGAATCCCAGGGAATTCATTTTTTAGATGTGACACAACATTATTTTCCCCAAACCTGGCAACGAATGCTAGCTTACTTCCTCCTAGTTTATTTCTAGAAAACAGGTTACTGAGATTTGAGCCTTACATTTCTATAATCCACTAAATGTAAAGTGTAGAGTGAAACCAAGAATTACAAAGCTGAGACTGTTTAACAAAACCAGTAAAGGGAGGGGGCGCCTGGGTGGCTCAGTGGGTTAAAGCCTCTGCCTTCGGCTCAGGTCCTTTGATCTCAGGGTCCTGGGATCGAGCCCCACATCGGGCTCTCCGCTCAGTGGGGTGCCTGCTTCCCCCATCCCCCATCTGCCTGCCTCTCTGCCTACTTGTGATCTCTCTCTGTCAAATAAATAAAATCTTAAAAAAAAAACAAACAGTAAAGGGAAAGGCTAGGAGGATAATTTTTTAATAATTATAAGTGCAATATAATTATAATTCATGTTTTAATCAAAATACCAAAAAATGATTATAGTGAGGAAAAAAAATCTCACTCAGTATTGAATAACAAGTGTTATGAAAGTGCCAACCGAAGAATAGCTTGTTCTCTCTTCATATCTACCCCAGTGTTGGTCACACATGAAAAAAATAAGAATTTTTAATTCTTATATATATAACACTATAATATCACCAAACAGATTTGTGGTAGTGTTGAGAGCTGTCTGGGGAAAACTCTTTTTTTTTTTTTTTAAATATCCCAAACCATTTATTTCTTGTTTTTTAAAATTTTATTTTATTTTTTCAGTGTTCCAAGATGGAAAAACTTTTTAAAACCATCTTAAATATTGCACGTTTTCGTTTAAAAAGCTTAGAAGCTCCCCACATCATCATCTAAACAGTGTGGAGGTGAGAGAGTGACAGTTGTTTTAAAAAGCCACATCACGTGATTTTGGGGCCCAGGTTCTAGGCTGAATATACCATGCAGACATTCTTCACTTTTTCCCAGGGTTTTCTTATCTCCTGAGTTGATTCTGGGGCTTGAGGTAGGAAGTGGAGTAGAAAATGATGTCATATCTGAGTCGTTTCCCACTTGTCCCTAATTTGTTCCAGGATATCTGTCAGAGAGTAGAAGGGAGAAAAACAAGTTCTCCGAGCCCGTAAGTGACCCATATCGGAATGAACACCCATCAGCACCACTGAAGACTTAAGCACAGGTAAAACAAAACTGGCTTGAGCTTCCTATGCTTATTTCTGGACTTACGAGGAAAGTAAGGAAAGTAGTAAGTCGCTTAGAGTGAGGAGGAATAAAATACCAGTTTTTAAGAGCTCACTTGGATAAATGAATTATTGAGACCGGGACCATTTGTACTTGAGTGAGTATAAACTGAATTTATTTTGAAAGTCTGAGGATTATCCTTGGATACAATTTGTTATATTCAATGGAGGCAAACCCAAAAAAACTCTAACCACTCCCACCCTCCCCCTCCCAAACACCCAAACCGAAAGGAGCCCAAAACCCCTGTGGTTGGAACAGCTGGCTTTACAAGGAGAGAGGGAAGGGTCATCCATTTCAGAGTGCCTTGTACATACACGTTCCTCTCCATTCTTACCTGTGCATAAGTCCTCACGGGGAAGCGTGAGGAGTAAGTAGAATCCACAGTTGGAAGCAGCCTAGTATGTAAGTATAAAACTGATGAACCCATAAAAATCATTTACTATGGCATCCTGTCCCCAAAAGCTGTATCATTAAAATTTGACAAGGAGTATGGTCTACCCTGGGGACATGAGCATGTACCATAAGCAGATACATGATCACTGGCATTTAAACCTTTGTGGTAATTAAAAAAAAAAAAAGATCTTGGCAAAGCCAGAGAAGCTGTTTTTGAGGAGGGTCATTTCAGAAATGGTGGTTCAAAACAAATTGTTTGAAGATGTCATAAATACGCACAGGTATGCCTTGACTTATTCAAAAGATATATCCCAATGACTCTGCTTTCAAAACTGTAAGTCAAAGTATATTTTAAAAAACTAGAGGCAATTAAGCTTGATTTTAAAAACCACACAGAGACTCTTTTCTGAATAAAGGCAAAGAAGCCTTTGGTGTGTGTGTAAATTATTGTTTTGCAGCATTAGACCCCTCACCCCCAACAAGGCGTGCCTACTTTTGTCACAAGCTTTCGGGCGTCCCCTATAGTCTGAAAGATCAATTCTAACTTTGCTCTCACTCCCAGACAGCCCATGCCCGGGCTTCGACTCTTACTCATTTGGCATAGACCCCTCTATCCATCAGTCCAAACATCTTCAGTAAGTAAAATCTTAAATTTGTCTTTGTTGTTGTAAGAGTAATATATGTACAGAAGGGCATAAAATAAAAAGGTTGCTTCCTTCTCTCTGTCCCTGTGGCCCCCATCCCCAAAGATAATCACTGCTAACAGCTTCTTTTTTTTTTTTTTTAAAGATTTTATTTATTTATTTGATAGAGATCACACAAGTAGGCAGAGAGGCAGGCAGAGAGGGGAGGGGAGAAGCAGGCTCCCTGCCGAGCAGAGAGCCCGATGTGGGACTCGATCCCAGGACGCTGGGATCATGACCTGAGCTGAAGCCAGCGGCTTAACCCACTGAGCCACCCAGGCGTCCCTGCTAACAGCTTCTTATGTCAGAAAAAGTCTCATGACTACACAAATGCACAGAAACACAACCACTGATCCAAAGTTCACTTCTGCTCCTTCACAGACTAGTTCCCCCACATTCTGCTCTGTGCTATCTCTTCCCCTATTAATTCCTATAACATTAATAAGCACATTGTCAGGTACTGACCTCTTTCTATTTCTCAACTCGCTTCATCTCCTTTTGCCTTTTTAACAATATATCCTTATTTATCTATAAGAGCACTTAGGACGGTGCGGGGCACACAATGTAAGTTATAAAAATACCTGTCTGATGAATGACTTTACATTCTGAATTGTAAGTACAATTCGCCTTCCTTTTTCTGCTGTCATGGAAGAGGCTGTTCACACACAAACAATGCCGAGTCAGATATTTCTTAATGACCTACTCTTTGCTGGGAGGAAGCGCCTGTTTATTTGGGTTATTAGTAGCTGGGCTCTGATCCAGAAATCCATTTCTGGAGAAATAGATTGCATTTTATTTTTAGCTATGAATGGGGTATACATTTTGTTTGCTTATTTAAAATAGTTGGCTGCTCTGATAAAATAAAGCTATGGTCAGAAAATAATAGATCATTGTTTCTTTTATTGTATTATTGGGAAGAAACAAAGAAAAAAACCCACTTTGTGTCAGAAAACAAGGAGGTGCTCAGAGACTAACCGGGCCACGTCAAAGGGACACAGGAACTGCATAGAAAAAGCTCTCACTGGCAAATGTGGGACAGTGTGGGCATCAAAGGAACAATGATGGTAATGGACTACACTTTGAACAGACAATACATTTCTAGTGATACTCAAAAAAATAGGGGAAGAAGGGTTGGGGAGGAAAGAGAAAGCTCTTCTGTACAGAATGCCAGCAAGCTGGAAAATCACCTTTTGCAACCACTCGTGTAATAATTAATTCAGACAAGGGTCATCACCAATGGATGCTAAAACCTGGATGAAAAGTTGCTGCAGAACAGGTTATTCACAAGGCCTTAAATATCACTTATTAATTATGCGGCGAAAGGGTGATCTCAAGCAAATGAGCAAATGGAGCATCCCCAATAAACGGGGTGCCTCCTGATGTGACAAAATGAGAACCACCTGTCACTCATGTAGTATTGTGTCAGAATATTTTACCTGAATCTAAGGACAATGAGGTAAGTCTGGGTGGCAGAACATTATCCAAGACAACTGGCCGGGACTCTCCAAAATTGAAATCTCACAGAAGACACAAAAAAGGGCGAGGAGAAGGATGAGAGGAGTTGGTGGTCCAGATTTAAGGAGACAAAAGGAACAGGGTGGTCAGTGGGTGGATCCTTTTTTGGATCCTGATGGGAGCTGGGAGAGGAGAGAGGATGATGGGGGAATATGGAGAAATTTGTACTGGATTGTATTTCACGCTAATGGATAATATTACTGCACCACTGGTAACTGTCCTGGATTTAATATTGGTCTCTTGGCTCTGCAGGAGAATGTGCTTGTTCTTTGGAGACACATGCTGAAAAACCGAGGAGCAGAGTGTCATCAGCTGTGCAAGTTTCTTTCTTTCTTTTTTTTTTTTTTTAAAGATTTTATTTATTTATTTGATAGAGATCACACAAGCAGGCAGAGAGGCAGGCAGAGAGGGGAGGGGAGAAGCAGGCTCCCTGACGAGCAGAGAGCCAGATATGGGACTCGATCCCAGGATGCTGGGATCATAACCCGAGCCGAAGGCAGCGGCTTAACCCACTGAGCCACCCAGGCGTCCCTGTGCAAGTTACTTTCACGGGACTCAGGAAAATAGAGAGAGAATGACCACGATGGTGACAGGGAAAGGGGGAGGAGAGCAAGAGGGTGGGCAAGTCAGTGAGAGGGAGCAAATGTGGCTAATGCTAACAACTGGGGCCAAGGGTATATGGGTTATTACTGTATTATTTACAAAAAAAATTTTTTTTTAAATTTTTGAAGAATTTCAACATAAATAGGAGAAAAATCAGACCAACATATTTCTGGCTCTTTCTTGCTTGAGCAACAAACCTTACCACTTACCACTTACTAACTGACAGCAGTTAGGTCTGTTAGGTCCGGTCAGTTTGGGAATCAAAGCATAGATAAAACTGGTCAGTTTTGAAAAGGGCACAAGGAGTCAACTGACACACCGTAAAAGGCGTGAGCAAAGCTTGTTGGACGGGGCACATGGAGCATTTCCAAGCAGGTGTCTCTTTTAGAAACAGAAAGTTAACAGTGGCACTGTTAGTGGTGTGGCCAACAGTATAACTTGGTAAGTGGAACAGAGCAGGTAACCAACCACTGACTGGTGAAGGTGCCCCGGGTATCAAGTAGGAGAATTCTCAAATATGGAATCTGCAAATAAAGAGGATCAGCTCTATGAGAAACACATACCTACGTTCATTCCTACACACCACACATATTCTCCCTGAAGTTTAGTTAAAACCTCTTTTGCAGCCTTGAAAGTGCTTCCTGTCTAGGGTTGTGATGCTGATTTATTTGCCTGCCTTTTCCCAATGGTGTCTCCCAATATTCTGTTAAGCCCCGCAGGAAACAAACCCAGTTCTATTTTATCCTGTCACCTTGCACTCTGCCTCTGTTGTGTGACTTCTACTAGTCTGCAGGCAGAAGAGATGACCAGTGCGATGCTTCTGGATAATATTAACATTTAGATCAGTGGACTGAGTGCTGGAGGAGGTCATCAAGAGGACGTGGCCACCAGTTGACCTGTGAGCTGGAACCTGGCAATCAGAGGTGCCTCACCTTCTCCCCTGTCCTTGGAATGTGTGTTTGCCCACCGTTTCCACAATGGGAGCGGATTTCAAGGACATCACTTTAAGAAAATAAAGTATTTTTGAGACTATCTAGATGGTATATGACTGAATCCAGTTCAGGCCTCTATATAATATAAACTTTGAAGATTCTGGCAGGTAGGCAGGTACAAAGATCTATTTCTCTGTGGCCACTCAAGATAAGCCCTGTAAGTAAATTCCCTTGCTTATTAAACACACCACCTACCGATCTGGAGCAGTCTGCCTCTTTCTTTGGTCTCTCCCTGCCCTTTGTGTACAGGAGCCAGTTCATGAACCAACACTGAACAAAACAGACTGCCTTCCATAATGTGGGCAGGCCTTATCAAATTAGTCGAAGGCCCGGCAGGAACAAAAAGGCTGACCCTCTCCTAAGTAAGAGAGAATGCTTCCTGCCCAATAGTCTTTTTTTTTAAATATTTAAAAACATTTTTATAGACATATAATGTATTATTAGCCCCAGGGGTTCAAGTCTGTGAGTCACCAGGTTTACACACTTCACAGCACTCACCATAGCACATACCCTCCCCAATGTCCATAACCCCACCACCCTCTCCCTACACCCCTCCCCCCAACCCCCTCAGTTTGTTTTGTGACATTAAGAGTCTCTTTTGGTTTGTCTCCTTCCCGATTCCATCTTGTTTCATTTATTCTTTTCCTACCCCCCCCCATTGCATCTCCACTTCCTCATATCAGGGATATCATATGATAGTTGTCTTTCTCCAATTGACTTATTTCACTAAGCATAATACCCTCTAGTTCCATCCACGTCGTCGCAAATACCTGCCCAATAGTCTTAAAAGGAATATCAGCTCCTATTCTGCTTTTGGACTCAAACTGACAAAAAAGACTCTTCCTGGGTCTTGAACCTACTGACCTTTAGACTGGAACTAAACCATCAGCTCTCCTGAGTCTCCAGCCGACACACCCTGCAGATCTTGGAACTTGCCAGCCTCCATAATCGTGAGCCAATTCCCTGTGACAAATCTCTCTCCCTTTCTCCCTCTCCCTTCTCTTTCTATACAATAAATATCCTCTTGGCTCTGTTTCTGTGGAGATCCCTGACTAATACTTCAGGCAAGGAAAAGCTCAGGCTCAATCTAAAAAGTTTCCCCCACGACTGACTGGAAGAAGAGCGGTATGATTAACAGAAATTTGGATGCAAGGAGGTGGAACACGTTTAGAGAAAGAAATGATGAGTCTGGCTTTGGTTATGCCAAATGGGACAGTGAGATAGTCAGTTGGATAAATCCTGCAAGCAGGAAAAATGCATGAACAGATGGGGCAAAGTGAAGCATGTGAACATCACGTCCTATATGTTTAAAATGGTCTCCCCCAAATGCCTCAAATAAATCTTTGATAGCCGTCTGCCAAATGGAAGTCTAGAGTAGTAGGGGCAGTCTATCTTTCTTCAGAATGATTTCATTCTTGATTTCAAGCACTATTTTATAAAAGTCCAGTATAAAATAGACTATACATGGAAGAGCATAAAATATTTATTAGACTGGAACAGAAACAATAAATTAGCTTCATTCTTAACTGGTTATGAAAGTGGTAATAATTAAAAACAAAAAAAACTAAGAAGTACCTGTAAGCCAGAGACTAAACCACATTCAGGAGCAGAGGGACTGTTGGCTTTGTACATACATGTGCATTTTTTCTAGGGGACCATCCAAAGCTTTTTCAGATTCACAGAGATTCTGTGACCCAAGAAGGAATTAAATGTGAAATGGCTTTTCTCACTTTGTTCCTTTAAATATGGCCACATGAATGGCAAGAGTTCATCTCATCTCATAGCACAGGAGCAACACAGTAGTAGAGTATTAAAAACAAACACCTTCTCCTCCCAAATTGGGCATATATAAAATCTCTGTATGTTGGGCATAAATTTTGACCTCTCAAGTCTATTTCCAGTTATCTATCCTAAAGGACGAGCTAGATAAGTGAACAAAGATGTATCAGTCACAAGGATGTTCGCCAGGGCATTGTTTAAAAAGTGGCATACATCTACAGGCCTAACAACAGAGGGTTAGCAAAATAAATGAGGTTAGTACACTTGGTGGCACCCTATGTGTCCGTTTAAAACTGAGGATGCGTGAGTATTTCTACTGACTTGAAAACTGTTAATTTTAATTAGGAAATTGCAATGTTATACATGATTAGTAGGAGTCCATTTAATGAAAAAATAATACCTTCATATCTGCAGAAGTCACACTCTGGAAGGATGTACATGAACACAATAGTGTTTCATTCAGGACATAAGAATTACGAATGATTTTTCTTTCTCCCCTCAAATACTATTACAGTAACTATAGATTATCCATGTAATAAAAAATGCAATATTTCCCTTGAACCAACCTTCCCAATGGCAACAAACCAACTAATCATTCATCAACGTCATATCTGTCTCCAGCTCCTACCCGCTCTCCTTGTCAGGCAAAGCAGGAAAACACTGCTTCTTGAGAGCCCTCCATCCCTTCAGTGCCTCTGTGTGCAAGTGTGAATCACGAACGCCATCCGGAATCTTGCACTCGGAGGGCTTTTCTCAGTTCGCAGCTGACACCTCTTACCGAGAAAGACATACCAGTGCCACACAAAAATGAACAATGGGTGGGGTGTCGGGGACAATGAATGCTAAGTGAGAGCCAAGAGTTATTTTATAATCAGGAATAAATCTGCAAGTTTAAGCTTTCCACACCTGTGATATAGCAATCAATAGCAGTTGTTATCATTTTGCTGATGCTTGTTAACCAACCGTATAAACACTTTTTAAGAGTCCAGGAAGGAAGGCAAGGAGAGGGGTGGGGAAGGAAAAAAAAATTTTGTTTTGAGAGTCCACAGTGATGACAAAGCAAACTCTTTCTGTGGTGAAGACTCTGCCGGAGCAAAATGTGGGGATTTTATGCCATTGTCAAGGTAGTTGATGAGATTCCCCACCCCGCCCCACCACTGCTTTTATCAAACATGGCAGATTTATACAGAATGTTTAAATTGTTTATTATTATTACTTTAGGTTGACAGGGTAAGGAAACAGCGATGAATTGGGGGAAACTGACTCAGAGGTAATCAGTTTCTAGAAGAGAGCACTGTAAATCAGAGCTTCATTGGAAGAGTCCATGAACCTCACTGTGACACCCACACGGCCATGTGCGAATGACAAGAGGACCGCCGTCTGTCTGTAACTCCAGGTTGTGGACTTCAGGAGAAGCACCGTGAGCTACCCGGCCGCATTAGGAACTCTAGCCCATGCCCAAAAGGGGCTCTGGAGACCCACTAACTAAGTGATTACAGGCCTGCCTGGAAGCCAAATGTTGGCAGAAGATCTAAAAGGTAACAAGTGAAAACATGTGCTGTAAACCCATGCATTCTAACACGCTGGGAAAGCATGCAGAAACACGGGCTGCCGCGGAGAGGAAAAATGCACGGTCCGAAGAGCAGCAATTTTCAGAAAGCCCAGAGAAAGAGCTGGGTAAAGAGCATTTCTGAACGCTCTGAGCAAGAGAGAGCCCAAGAACACTGACCACAGGTCCAGGAACAGCCCCTGTTCCTCTCAGTTCTGTACTAGATTCACACAGCTGCCCTGATGTGTTTCGCAGAAAGCCCCTCTCCTCAAGCACTGGCCACCTTGGGATTCTGACATTCTGACTGAGAGGGCAGAGAGGTCCCCTCCACATGGAGGGGACTGCCAAATCACTGCACCCGGCCTAAAGCACCTCTTTCATCTCCCAGATACACAGACCTGAAGCATCATGGAAACTGGGGTGCCTGGTTGGCTAAGTCGGAAGGGCCAGCGACTCTCGATCTCCAGGTTGTGAGTTCCAGAGCCACACTGGGTGTAGAGATCACAACAAAATGAAACAAAACTTACCAAAAATCCACTGAAATCATTCTCATGCTAAGTCGAAATACTAACGTTCTAAATTCTAAAGGGATTTGTTTAAGAACTTGGGGGATTAAAAGTACTCAAAGTTCACAAACTGGTTGGTTATTCATGGCTTTTTAAAAAATGGGCTTTTGAGGGGCGCCTGGGTGGTTCAGTGGGTTAAAGCCTCTGCCTTCGGCTCCAGTCAAGATCTCGGGGTCCTGGGATCGAGCCCCGCAACGGGCTCTCTGCTCAGCAGGGAGCCTGCTTCCCTCCCCCCGCCGCCCTGCCCTGCCTGCCTCTCTGCTTACTTGTGATCTCTGTCAAATAAATAAATAAAATCTTTAAAAAAAGAAAAGGGCTTTTGATAACTTTCAGAAATAATAACTCTACCCCTTCTCCATATTCCCAGATTATACCAAAGAAACGATATGGTATTATTTCAGTAACCTATGGGGTTAGCGCCTAATTAGTGTTTCACTCCTTAAATGTGAAAAGGTAAGAACAATACCTCCCTAAGTGATGTGGAGCCAAGTTTCACAGCAGCTTCTTTACTGTCAATAAATCCATGTTCTAATTACGTACAAAGACATGTTTGTCTTTGACCCTGATTGCATTAAAAATACCAGAAGTATCATTGCTTTAATGTGCATTACAGAAACATGACTCCCTAAGTGAATCTGATCCATTAATAACATCTCTTTAACTACTAATGATTTTTGCAGACATGTAATAAAATACTTTATGGCTGTTTTGAACCATCTGTCCTTCTTTCTCAATATGAATTTTCCAGAGATGTAGTGAAATTTCCTGTGCTTTGTGCCATTAAGTGTTCATTACTACCAGCACACAAATTAGACACAGTCGCACTGTCACACATGCTGTACGTGGAGCTAGACTCTGGGCACTGCTTGACAAACCAGGACCTTCTGTTTGCAAGATTCCCTTAGGCCACTCCTTGAGCCGAGAAGGGTTCTAACCTACTGCGGCGAAGCAGCACATTCAGGTATGTACCCAAGATGAGCAGAGCTGATTGATCATGAGCTAATCAGTTGCAGAACAAGAACAACCATTAAAGATGCCACACTTGAAAGAGTTAAATGTGACAGTTAAAACTGCAATCTTTTTCTTTGAAACTGATGACAACCTATATTAACATATTTGAAATGCCACTGATTATGTTACTTAAGAGAGCACTTGAGTATGAGTGACCAAGAATACATCAGATCGTAGGACATTAAGCTTTCCTCATTTACACACTTACTATTTACCAAGTGTGTACCATGAGGTAGATACCTCTGATGATTGTGTTCTGAGCACACACAGGGCTCAGATTTAAATACATATGCAGAAGAGAAATTCACTGTACAAAGAAGCAGGTCTTAAAGTCATCAGCCAGCTTTCAAATGATGGTAACCTGCTTTGCAAGATGCTTTGATCATCGAGCTGAGGGACAGATTCCTGCGGTACCTATTGCTGTGGAAAAAGGAGCCTGTGAGCAGACACTGGCAGCTATTGGAAGGATCTATGTCAAGGCCTTGGGGAAAAGGTCCTGGTGGCCGTTAACGTAACTTCTGGTCCTGAGCTCTAGGGTTCTGTGATGAGAGAACCATGACCCAGTACGCAGACTGCAGAAAACCACCTCCTCTATCAGCAGACCTGGGGGTTTCCACAGTATGTGCTCAGGAAAGATTCCTGACCATGGGAGGATTCCCAGATGCTGCTCCCTGCACCACCCCCTCCCCCTGCCGCCATGTTAGGGTTAAGGAGGAATAAAGAGTTTCCCATAAGAAGCTGCCTGTTTAGATCTCACAATGCATTTTTTTTACAAAGAGCAAGGAATGCTCTAAAGGATATTGAAAAAGCATTAAAATTTCACCTTCATCAAGAGAAAAACAACGAATTTCACCATACCAGGGCACTAGCCACGTTACTAAGGATGGTATCACCTTTAAAATCAATTACTGTGGTTAAAACGAGGAATATATCCGTCTTTCCCCACTCATGGTTTCACCCAGAGGTGATAATGAATAGAGCCTGAGGGACTATACTGCACAGGGACCTTTTCACACAGACTCAGGTTATAAAAAAGGAAAATAAAGATCCTTCACTGTGCTCATCCTGTTTGCTGTTACTAGGACATTTCTTCTCAGAGGAAGGGGGCTATTTATAAACTTAGCCAATGATTAGTTCAAAGAGGGCAGGAAGAAAAATAAAGCTTTAGCTTTGGATTTCTTAAATTTCTTCTTGGTCTGTTTTCCTATACTTTTATTTTGTCTTTATACTTATAATTGGTAATTCTTAAGTCCTGAATTCTAAATTGAAGTACATATATAAAAATATATTTTTCCTTCCATCTTAAATAGATATGCTCAGGACACGTTTAAATTCTAACCAATATTGAGAAGAGCTGAGGAAATGAAATATAAGTCAATCCTTCGATTTTATACAGCTAGTCATTAAAGGTCTGTTCCTTAGCTAGTTGGGCTTAGAGACATCCTACACATAATTAATGTGTGGCCATTCCTATGCTAATGACAGATGGAGGAAGGATGCCTTTCACTTAGTGAGAACCTAGATTCTTTTATTTTTTTAAAAAGATTTTATTTATTTAATAGAGAGAGAGATCACAAGTAGGCAGAGAGGCAGGCAGAGAGAGAAGCAGGCTCTCCACTGAGCAGAGAGCCCTATGTGGGGCTCGATCCCAGGACCCTGAGATCATGACCTGAGCTGAAGGCAAAGGCTTACCCCACTGAGCCACCCAGGCACCCCAAGAACCTAGATTCTTGAACAGAGGTTCTGCAAATATTACTTAAAGCAAGCAGTATTAAAAAGAGGGGCATCTAGACCCCAGCGCACAGATTTTTGTGAATAAATGTAAATGTGCGATCTTAAATATTGCTTTGCTTTATGCCCTTTATAAGAAGGGTTCAGAGCCCGTGCATAGATAATAGTATAAACCCAGATCGCAGGAAGGTCCAGAGGTCAAAAACTGGGGTCCGTGGGTTATGTGCAGCCAGCAAATGTGATGGCTAGCCCACAGCATATTTTTAAAACAATGTAAGCGAATTCAAAAATCCAATTTCACAGTACAATGGAAAGATGTGGAAATACAAAGACTCCATTCTTTCCTTCATTTAGAACTAACTGCTGTCCCTTTAAAATGGATTAAAGCTTTCCAGTTTTCCTCCACTTGATTTTTTTTTTTTTTTTAATTTGACAGATGTAGGCAGAGAAGCAGGAAGAGAGAGAGGAGGAAGCAGACTTCCCTGCTGAGCAGAGAGCCCGATGTGGGGCTCGATCCCAGGACCCTGGAATCATAACCTGAGCTGAAGGCAGAGGCTTTAACCCACTGAGCCACCCAGGCGCCCCTCCACTTGATTTTTTAATGCGTGCTTATTCAACCTTTTCTTTCCTGCCCTGACCTAGGCATTTAAACGGTAATGGGATAGGGCTGGCCTTTATTCTTCAACTGGATGGTGGTGGGGGGGTGGGTGGGTAAGAGCATATAACTCTAAGGAAATATAATAGAAGAACTATAATTCTTCTGAGAATTCCAGGACAATAGGCTGTTGTAACACTAAGGAAAAAGGGCCTGTGGCTGTTTTAAAACATGGACACAAATTTTGTGATGCTCTTACCATTGAGAATTGGGGGTCTATGTCCCCATTCCTTGACTCTGAACTTGGGACTGTTGTGACCAACAGGATATGGCAGAAGTGATGCTATGTGTCTTTCAAGAGTAGGTCATAAAGGCCACACAGCTAGAATATTTTCCCCTGCAGTTCTTGTAGATGTTCTGTTCAACAGACCTAACAGTCTCAGCCCAGGCACTAGACCTGTGGGAAGGAGCCTCTAGGTGATTCCAACTCCTAGCGGCAAGTTATCCCCAGCAGTTTAGTGTTGCTAATGAAGGCCAACATCATGCATCAGAGACAAACACTGTCATTGTGTACCACCAGTTCTCTGTATTTATGAGTCTGTTTCTGTTTCATTTATTTTGTCTTTTAGAGTCCAAATATGAGTAAAATTATATGGTGTTTGTCTTCCACCGTCTGACTTATTTCACTTAGCATAATGCCCTCTAGTTCCATCCATGTCATTGCAAATAGCAAGATCTCATTCTTTCTGATAGCTGAGTAATATTCCATTATGCATATATATATATGGTGGTATAGATCAGAAGTAATGAAATCTTGCCATTCACAACAACGTGGATGGATATGTGTGTGTGTGTGTACACATACCACCTCTTCTTTATCCATTCATCTATCAATAGGTGCTTATGTTGCTTCCATATCTTGGCTATTGTAAATAACGCTGCAATAAACATAGGGGTTCATGTATCTTTCCAAATTAGTGTTTTACTTTCCCTTTGGGTAAATACCCAGCAGTGGAATTACTGGATTCAGATCTGTCTTTGAAAATGAAGTTTTCATCTTTGTCTTGAAATCAAGGATAACATCAGCTGATTACCTATTTCACAGTGCTTCCAAGCACTGAATCTCTTATTTCCCAAAGTGAGAGAATATTATTTTATCTCTATTGGCATGGAGACAGAAGTATTACTTCCAAAACTTCCTGTATGTTTTCCCAAGTATCTCATCACTTATTTACACATAAGCTCTGTTGTCCTTAGGAATATACTTCTTTGATGCGTTACATGACATGGTTCATTTTGTTTAGGGTTGTTGGCTCTTTGAAAATACCTCAAAAACTCTTTGTTGAAATGTCCTAAATGTGTGTCAGACTTGAGAATGACAACATGAAGGGGAACTATGGAAGCGTGCTAATACAGCCACATCATTAATAATTGAAGGAGGACTACTGAGGTCTCCCATTTCGCTGTGTGTTTAGGGGGCGGTGTGCTCTTGACAGCTGTGACTATTGCTGAAATGTAAGATTTGGCACAAAAACCCTGTATTTCACTGCTAGTTGATGTATCTTCTTAAGGCTTTCCTTAAATGGCAGAGTTGATGTATTCTTAAGGATCTCAGAAAGAAGTTTTCCTAGTAATGCAATGAAAGTCAGGAATAATCACATCCTTGCTTGAAATGAAATCTCCTGACCAGAAAACTCTACCCCTGCTCTCCACCATGATTTTTTTTTAAGCACCAACTGCTTCTTTAAGAGCCTAATTCAGTGATGCACAAGCTCTCTGGTGCCAACACAATTATCACCCACATGAAGGATGCTTGTTTAATTTACCTCTCGAGCTACACTCCCATGTTGTCTTGTTATGACATGTTGTTTCTGTCCTACTGCTCTGGCTTGGGGGATATTTTACTTCAATGTTTTCTTCAATTGCTGTAGCTATGCTTATCAAATATACCCTTATGGTGCCAGGCTATTTCAATAACTTATAAAAATATAAAATCCAACCAGAGTCATAAGATGTTCTAACTTCTGTTTGTTGAGTAGTTTGAAGGGCTAAAGAACAAGTTGTCACACTACAGTGTGTTTTCTATCATTCTGAACAAGTAAGGCCAAATGCATTTACTAATTATTATTATTTATTGTAACCATTAGGAAATGAAGATAGTCTTCAAGAAATATATGAGACCTCACCCCTTTCTTAACATCATCATTTTCAGAGATGATAATGTATTCCAGGGATGGTGTTTGTTTAAAACATTTCTGATGGGGCCCCTGGGTGGCTCAGTGGGTTAAAGCCTCTGCCTTTGGCTCAGGTCATGATCTCAGGGTCCTGGGATCGAGCCCCGCATCAGGCTCTCTGCTCAGCAGGGAGCCTGCTTCTCCCTCTCTCTCTGCCTGCCTCTCTGCCTACTTGTGATCTCTTTGTCAAATAAATAAATAAACTCTTAAAAAATTTTTTTTCTGAAAGCCACTCCTCGCCCTGGGCCCCTGCTATACCCATGTGTGCCACCACTTTTCACTATAAGAATGTCTGTCTTCCTCTAAGACTGTCAGCAGCTGAGGAATAAGGACTGAAATGGTCTGTTCATCTTATATCCCTGTTGTCCCACAGAACACTTGGCAACACAGTAGGTATTCAATATTTATTGAATGAATAACTCATACATTCTTTTGCATACTGTCTGTGCTGTCAAAATTTCATCCCTTGAGGGTAGATTTACCATTTGGAAATAGTCAAAAGTGATTCAGAGTCAAGTCTGAAGAAAGCGGCCGTGATACAACTCAATTTTCTTATGTGCACTGGAAACTAAAACTGATGGCAATTCTGAAAAGGACGTTTATTGAGGTAAACAGGAGGGCCCTCAAGGCATATAATTTAGAGTCACACTTGGATATAGAAATTCTCATGTGTTTCTTAAAAACCATTGTTCAGGATTCTTAAGCATAACTTAAAAAAAAAGCTTCTAAAAGTGAACTTGTTTTCTGCAGACGTGTGTGTGTGTAGAAATGAAAAGTACAAAAATCATTTGCATCCATGTTTCTTAAACGGACATGTAAATATGAACAGACTTCATATTCTGGCAATCTGTGTTAGTGTAAAAGGGACCAAAAATATACTTCGCTTTTCCATCTTGGCTTCCTGTTCCACTTCCTTCCCATTTCTCTACATCTCAGCCTGAGACAAGGCACCAGTATAGGCAGAAACTGACAACCTGGCATTTTCCCTGGCTCACATCATGATGGTGATTGTGTACTGTGCAATGATGTAAAGATCTTTCCCCCGATGCCTGCGGTTTGCAGAACTGTGGAGAAATGCAAAAATGGGGATGGAATGAAAAGACAACCCATGTCAACTGAGGAATGAGGAATGTCAACATAGGTTGGGAGTGAGATCTGCTGAGGGTGGGCATTACTGTGAGTTAGCCGGAAGCAGACAGCCTTGGCCCAATGTGATACCGTTGACCTTGACTCAGGCCTGAAGCTCAGCCTCCCTCTACACCTACCAATCTTTACTCAATTGCTATAAAGGCCAACTTTTAATCCAAATAGATATACTGCAAAGCTGATCTAGCCAGAATTTTTTCTTAAGAAGGAAAAAAAAAGCAACCTGATGTATAACTTACATATAGTAAAGCATTTACATCATTAATGAATCACACGATCTTTGTTATGGTTGCAAGCCCAGCTAATTCTACTTCAACCGTCTGCTGGAGCCACCTTTTCACTGTTTCACTTTGTAGGGTTCTGCCAGGCTAAGGCTTCCTGAACACCTGTATTTCTCCATCCTGCTTCACAGGCTCCTGCTGCTGATGCTTATGTACGTAATTCCATTGAAAACACAGAGGCCCCAGAGCACCCTCAGTTAGGACATGTGTATACACGTGAACACTTGCCCTCGTGTCTACGTGGGCTCACTGCTTCTGAAGCAGATCTGGGAGGTATTCTCCCCTTCCTTACAATGCACACACACTTCCCAACACTTACTCCACACATCCCGAAACAAGAGGTCAGTCATGAATGTATGAGATCTTACTGATCTCTGGGAGTCTCCCTTACAGAAGAATTGGTCGTGGCTTGCTGAGGCTCACACTTCAACCAACTAAAGATTCAGCTGAAATTTACACCCAGTAACTACTCTTCCCTAATCTTTCCTTGGAATGCTATGAAACACAACATAACACATACTGTGGCCATCCAGGCAATGCTGCCAAGACTCACCGAGGAGCAGATAGGTTACAGAGCGGGCTGAATGTGAACCCAGGCCAAGGTGGAGAATCAGGTAATTTTGGGCAATAGGAAGGAACTAGAGATCAGCGTACAAATGGGAATGAGGAAAACAGCTTTTCCCCAAGCTGCACTGTGAACTTGGGGCAAAAGCACAAGGAGCAGTGACAGAGGGGAGCTGCCGGCCCTGCAAGGTTGGCCAAGGTTGTATGGTGGCCTCATCCCAGGGCTGGCCAGCTCTTAGGATAGAGTTCTGACCCAGGTTATATGGGGAAGTCTAAGACACGAAGCTAAAAAAGAGTAAAGATTATAAAAGTGATTAAAAGGTGCTATTTCCAATGAAGATTTCCTTTTCAGAGTCTTCCTCCAGAAAGAAGAAGAAATGAAGCAGCTGCCTCCACCAGAATCCTGCTTCGCTTGTCTGGAGGGGTGTGATGCCTAGTCCCAGTGGGGAGGTTGGAAGATGTGCTACCCACATTTTGACAGCCTCATGTCTGCACTATCATGGTTTTGACAGACCAGTCTTTCATACCTACATTACCTTTTCTGACCCAGAAAGAAAGAGGAGCAGAAATGAATAAAATGGGTGGGACGAAAGAGTTTTCTCTGGCTATACTTTGCTGCCACAGAGGGTTAAAATAAAGTGAGTTCTTTTAAAGGAAGAGAGCTTACTGGGCAGTTCAGATTCACTGTTTCAAAGCTGAGTAAAGCATGGATTTGCAGGTGTGCACATGCATGTATGTGTACATGATTATACACCCTTTTTTTTTTTTAAAGATTTTATTTATTTATTTGACAGACAGAGATCACAAGTAGGCAGAGAGGCAGGCAGAGAGAGGAAGGGAAGCAGGCTCCCTGCCAAGCAGAGAGCCCGATGCAGGGCTCGATCCCAGGACCCTGAGATCATGACCCGAGCCGAAGGCAGAGGCTTAACCCACTGAGCCACCCAGGTGCCCCCGGTTATACACCCTTTTAAGATTAGAAAGGGATGGGGTGCCTGGGTGGCTCAGTGGGTTAAAGCCTCTGCCTTCGGCTCGGGTCATGATCCCAGGGTGCAGGGATCGAGCCCCACATCGGGCTCTCTGCTCTGCGGGGACCCTGCTTCCTCCTCTCTCTCTCTGCCTGCCTCTCTGCCTACTTGTGATCTCTGTTGATTAAATAAATAAAATCTTCAAAAAAAGATTAGAAAGGGATGTATTTTCATCATTAAGAACATGCTCTTACTGACCTTCTGATAGATGCACACTGAAAAAAGGGGGAGCAAATACTCCTCAACAATTCCAAGTCAGGGTCCAAGCTGGTATTATTTATAATTGTGGGAAAACACAAGATTCATCACTTCACCCACTTAATTGGAAAATTATATTCATACATTTTATACAATGGTAGTTAATTATACATAAAATTTATCATTTAAACCACTCAGTTCTGTGGCATTAAATACATTCTCACTGTTGTTCCACCATCGCCATCATCAACCTTCCCAAACTGAAACTCTGAACCCATTAAGCACTGACTCACAATTTCCCTGGCAACCATGACTCTACTTTTTTGTGTTTATGAATCTAGTTATACTAAATACTTATGTAAATGGAGTCATATGAGATATGTCCTTTCATATGGGCTTATTCCACTGTACATAGAGACCACATCCTGTTTATCCCTTTATCCATCAGAGGACACGTGGGTTGTTTCCACCTTATGGCTATTAGGAATCATGTTGCTGTGAAGATGGGTATAACATATCTCTTCGAGACTCTGCTTCAATTTCTTTGGCTCTATACTAGAAGTGGAATTGCTGGATCGCACAGTAACTCTATGATTACTTTTTTTTCAAGAAACAGCCGTACAAGGTGATTTTTGTATTATCTTGCCCCATCATGCTTATAATACACTTCTGGCTCTGGCTCTGCTTACCATTAATTCCTCACTGTGCCTAATCACAGGAGATGTGACTGTATTAGACGGAGTCTTATTATGCCGGTCACACAAGCTAATCAACTTCCTCTACTTCTAGCCACACAGCACAGTTGCTTAGATAGAACCAAAAGAAGCTAAATCTCAATACAAAACCACAAATGGTGATTCAGCTAAGAAGCACATCGGTCTCATGGGCTAACCTGAGAATGCTAGCATCTTTTAGGAGATGGTCACTGAGGAAATCTGAAGAACCTACAATCCTAGAGGCCTGGATAGAGCCTCCAGATTGTGCTCAAGTTTTCATCATCTGCTTACCCCACCTTCTCTGGGGCTACTGTGTATGGTATGTATACAGGGAGGCCGTGCTGACCCTCTTCCCAAACTTGTAGCTGTTATCCTTTCTCTGACAACTTCCGTCCCTAGCTCAGTTTTCCTGTCCACTCAGTCCTCTACCTGCATTCTTATGCTAATGACCTTACAAACACCCTACCTTATACCTGTCATCCTCAAGTCCGGTGATGCTCGCTATCTCCCTAAAGTCACCTACCCTTGGACATGGACCTCACTGACATAGCCAAGCCCCAGACCTTGACTCAATCTCCCATCCTTGTGCTTTCTTCAGTTCTGTTATCCTCAGCTTGCTCCTCCTCTTCAGTGTGGCCTTTAGTTTAGTGGCCTCTCCCATTCTCATAGCCCACCTGACCCCTCCAGCCCCACAGCTGTGCTGCCCAGGTGGGGCATTGGGCCCAGTCACTGCAGTGACGCTTGAGTGGGTGCCCTTGCTTCTTCATCTGATTTCTACTGCTGCATTCTCCTTGCCAATCCCAGCCTGGCAGATGGCACTAACCTCTCTATCTGCTTCAAAGGTGGCATAACTGGGCTAATTGATCTCGCTGCCAAAGTGTGTGCTTGACTTTCCCTCTGTCACCTCAGTTGCACAATGATCCTTGTGCGCATTGTTAATGGCCTCCCTTTGCTTTCTTTATACCTACTCTAACAACCCTCTTCACCTCTCTTTTCATGGTGATGCATCTCAATGCTACAACCTGAACTGTGTACGGTTTTGCTAATTTTTTTTGGAAAGAGTCGAGAGCCATGTAAGATGGATGAATTTTCATGCCAAGAAAAACAAAAGCATTAAAGAAACTGTTGATATGTTTGATGCCATATTACAAGTTTTTTATAGTCCCAAACACAAACCAGCTCAAAAGATGAATGACAAAGCAGGAAAAAGAAAATGTGGGCTTCCTCAACTGCTTCTTCTTTGCCTCAGATCTGTCTTACCTGTCTTTTTATCTATTCTGGTCTCTTTCTTTCCCTTCTCTATCGGTACTTGAGAATTCTTTAGGAAAACCACTTTCCCCTGGATGTGTTGGGGCCTTGCTCCATTAATTCTTTTTCTACTCTTTACTGTGTCTTCAATGATTTCTTTTGCATTAGTTTCTTCTCTTAGTCACCAAACATAATAAAATCTTTGCACCCTGAAAAAAACAAAAAAACCCCTGAAATCCTAGATGGACCCAATCTCCTTACAACCCCACTTCTCAAACAGTTCTCAGCAGTTCTCTCTGGCTCTTTGCTACCGACTTGCCCTGCTGATGCTGTTCTCTCCCATTAAGCGGCTCTCAGAAATACAAATGGCTTCCCAACTGCTCTTCACAAGACAGTTTCCTGATGAGCTCTCTTAAGTAACGGACATGGCAAACAGCATGCTTGGAAACTCTGTTCTGTATGCTCTTCTCTCTCTGCCTGTTCCATCTTGGCAACACAGCCCAGTGCTGGGGTTTTGCCTCTTCTCAAATGACTTCCAAACTTAGGTCTCCTGCCCTAAGTGGCCTCTGACCTCTAGGTCTGCATTCATAAATGGACATATGTAGATGGTATAATGCTGGCGTGTCTGACTCAGTAGGGCTCCGGGAGAACATTTCCTTCCTTCCCATGGGTCCTTTGTTCCCTAGTGCTCATGGTTGTTGTTCCACAAAGAAACAAATAAAGCATAGGAACACACAGTTGCATTGATTTAAGAAATGAACTTTACCCATAAAAGGGCAGCTGGGATTGGTACCCAGCGCCCGGATAGGAATCAGGTGGTTGGTATCTACTGCAGGTCCTGCAACCTCGAATATTCTTTTTCCTTTGTTAATAAGACTGAGATAGGTATTAATCACTGTGACATTTCTGAAACCCGAGGATGTTGTGTAGAAATAATGGTGTCTTGAACTAAACCAACAGTGTTAATATTCTGGAAGAGGATTAGGAGTAAGGGCAGTAACTGATTTTGTAATGAGTACTTTTTTTAAAAAAAAAAAAGGATTTATTTATTTATATATTTGACAGAGAGAGAGAGAGAGAGAGAGAGATCGGTCGATCACAAGTAGGCAAAGAGGCAGTCAGAGAGAGGGGGGGGATGCAGGCTCCCCGCTGAGCAGAGAGCCCGATGCGGGGCTCAATCCCAGGACCCTGAGATCATGACCTGAGCCAAAGGTAGAGACTTAACCCACTGAGCCACCCAGGCGCCCCTGTAATAAGTCCTTTTGTGTTGTTGCAGCTACTCTTTAAGATGTTTGGAGAGTTTGGGAGCACACGGGTGGCTCAGTCAGTTAACTGTCTGACTCAGGTTCTGAGTTCAAGCCCCACACTGGGCTCCCTCCTAGGCATGGAGCCTACTTTAAAAAAAAAGAAAAAAAAGAAAAAAAGATGTTTGGAGAATTTAAAACCAGCAGCTCTATTAGATTAGTAACTGTTTTTTTAAATTGGTTAAGAAAATAAAATTTAGCTTTTAATCGATCATAAATGTTTAGCGAAGATCCACTTCGAAGTTTCAATTATTGGATATATAAGATTAATACATTTATCATTAAATTGAGAATAAACTTCCATGGCTGTAAGCCCCCTGGATAGTAAAAGGCAATCGATACTTTAGATGTATGTCACGCATGTCTCCTTTTGTCTTAAAAGTGGTTGAGCACCATGGCTCAACTGGACTCTAGGAGAGTCCAGGTGTTTAGAACCTACAAGCTCAGGCATGTGTATTTTAAAGAGGTGGTCCGAGATGTGACCCTGTTTAAGAACCACTATTTAGGGGCGCCTGGGTGGCTCAGTCGTTAAGTGTCTGCCTTCGGCTCAGGTCATGATCCCAGGGTCCTGGGATCAAGCCCCGCATCGCGTTCCCTGCTTGGCAGGAAGCCAAGCCAAGAAGCAGGAAGCCTGCTTCTCCCTCTCTTACTCCCCCTGCTTGTGTTTATTCCCTCTCTCACTGTGTCTTTCTCTGTCAAATAAATAAATAAAATCTTAAAAAAAAAAAAAAAAGAACCACTATTTAGAGTCCTCCTATAATCAGCATGGTAGACAGAGTACAGTAAGCAGTCAGATTACGAGGCACTTAAATTATTAGTCAAATCACATTTTGCTTGACAGAGGTGGACCTTCTATATTCTTAGGCTGAAATGCATTAGCTTTCAAAGAGGCCATAACCTAAGAGTGGGGGAATTTGTTATGTTATGGATATATTTCTTATTATGAAAAGATTTAGTCTGCATGTGCGTTTTATTTTTATAATCTAGCATTTGCCACATAGTTGTAGAAACTATAATGAAAGCGTAAATCTTCGATTTTAAGTGAGTACCTGGCACTCACATATTATTTCATTACTAAAGGCTTTTCCTCAGCTGGCTTAGTTTCCATGTAGAGAAATGTTAACGTACAGCCAGTGTGCATTTATTTAGAAAGGCATTTGGGAATAGGGTCTCTCGATGGCTGATCCAGAGCTTATGGGCTAATGGCTATGGGGGAAAGAGAGAAAATAAAATATGCAGCTTTGTAATTTCTGCCCTTTCTTATGATGTATAAAGGCTCCTTGTGCTTTCAATCCCCGCACAGCATTCCCCATCTGCTGTTGGGGCAGTAATCTTAAATATTGAAATGTGGGATTTTGTAGCTTTGAGTGGCCTGCATTGTTCCTTTTCAGCCTTAGTGAAAATACGTTATATAGTGTCTGGCATTAAGAAATCAAATGAACAGGGACGCCTGGGTGGCTCAGTTGGTTAAGCGGCTGCCTTCGGCTCAGGTCATGATCCCAGCGTCAGGGATCGAGTCCCACATTGGGCTCCTTGCTCGGCAGGGAGCCTGCTTCTCCCTCTGCCTCTGCCTGCCACTCTGTCTGCCTGTGCTTGCTTGCTCTCTCTCCTTCTCTCTCTGTCAAATAAATAAATAAAATCTTTAAAAAAAAAAAAAAAAGAAATCAAATGAACAGTAGCTGTCAATATTATTATGACTATTATTACTCCTACTATTATTATCATCATTATTATATTTGGAGCTATTATTTAGTGAAGCAAAGGTTTTCCATCCAAAAGGGATTAACATGTACCAGTAGAATAATCCTACAAGATCCCAGTTGTTAAGAAATGTCCAATATCCAGAGAATGAGTCCACTACTGAGTCAAATTCTGCTACGCATATACAATCTCCTATTGTGAGTTTCACATCAGACCTCATTTGTCTTTATTCTACACCCTAACCTTCCCCTTCTTCAGATCCACTGAACCAAGTATGTGGTACAAAAGGGGTCATTGCTCATCTTTTGGCTACATGACTAGAAATAAACAAAACAGGCAGGGAAAAGAAGCTGACCACAAGATAAAAAAGACTGGATCTTCTTTAAAGCTCTGCTTGAGACATTAAGAGTAATAAAAATCAAGCCTAATTTTCTCTCCTTGTGTATCATAAGCTTTTATGGAAGGGACTAAGGAGTAAATCTGGTCTGTTTTCCTGTCTCCAGACTTGCCTTCATTGATGACAAATAATATTTCATATATATTTTTGATGTCCACATTATAGGTCCTGTGTATTAAAATAAATAGGCAAGTTCAAAAAATCTAAAGCAGGATACAAACGGCAAGTGGTGTGAAACTTCACAATAAAGGGATTCAGAATTATAAAATCCCTGGAATAGTCTCCCGTCCTTTCTCAAAAGAGCTTTCTCTCTCTCTCTCTTTTTTTTTTTTTCAAAAGAGCTTTCTCTTTAAAAGAAAAAAAAAGCTGTACTTTTCTTTCCCCCTATAGAAGGCAATAGATATTAAACAACCTAGTGTTCACACTTCTATTAGGGCTTGATTTTACTCCGAGGAGATGTTAGAATCCTACAAAAACAAAAAGGACTTGCTTATATTTTATAAAGATCAACCATATTAACATTTTAATAAACTGATTTAAGCCATCTGGTGTTTAGAAAATGGGTCTGGTTCTCCAAGGAAAATAAACAAGATATAAATAACCCTTGAGTTCATGCCTTTTTTTTTTTTTTTTTAAAGAAAAGGAGACTCTGGATTGTGTAGCCTGCATTAGCATTTGCTCATTCCCCACCAGCCCTGCAGGGCGCCCACTAGTCTAAGTTGTCATGTTAAAGAAACAATCTGCTCTTAAGGCACTTCCAAAGGGCAATAAACAGAAAATCCATGCAGATAGTAGCAGAGTGACAGGGAGCTGTGTGGAAGAAGGAAAGGACAAATGTGATGGTGTTGTACCTCCTGGGAAAAGGTGAAGGGTCCCTCCCTCTGGATAAAGCCCAGGTCTCTGGCTCATGTTCCTCTCTGCAGTTTTCCTAAGCCTCTCTTCCCTTGTGCCCTGGCCTTGCCCTGGCTAACTCCTGCTTGCTCCTCAGCTAGTACTCCTGGAAGCCTCCCCTCGAACTGGGCCCCGCGCTCCCCACCTCCCATCCCGTGTGTTCTGTGGTCCTTGTACCTCCTTCGCCTCATCACACCGGTGTGATGCAGGAGCACTAGTGCCTCGAGGGCTGAGTCTGTCTTAGCACTACTGTAGTCCTAATGCCCGGGGGATTGTGATACGATGGACAAACGAGGGAAGTCGTGTCTGTTGGTGACTGAATGGTGACTGAGCACTGGCCTTTGCTGGGGTTGAGGAGGACAGAAGGCTGGCTGAGGCAGGGAGATGACATGGTGGAGGGAAGAGCACAGGCAGCTGAAGTGGCTGAAATGGGCAGTTTTCTAGAACAGAGCTTGTCTTTCTGATGGTGTTTAAGCTTCTGAAGACATACCAGCAGGGACCACCTAGGTGGCTCAGTTGGTTAAGCAAATGCCTTCGGCTCAGGTCATGATCCCGGAGTCCCGGGATCAAGTCCCACATCGGGCTCCCTGCTCCACGGGACTCTGCTTCTCCCTCTGACCTTCTCCCCTTTCGTTCTCTCTTTCACTCTCTCTCAAATAATAAATAAATAAATAAAACCTTAAAAAAAAAAAAAGGCACAATAACAGATAATGGGAAAAGAAGGGTTTTGCTTTCAAATAGCCTTGGGTTGAATTGAATACAAACACACACTACTTTGTCAAAGTTGAGCTATATAAAGCCCACCGTATGATACCTGACACGGAGTGGGCTCTCAATAAAGCAAAGTCTAATCTTATCTAGAATACAATATAAAATACAATACTATCAGGTCTCTGCTCATACCAAACCCAGCACCCAGTAGGAGAGATGATCCACTTAAGTAAGTAAGTGGCCCCCTAAGGATCACATGGCTGGTAAGGGGCAGACACATCATGGCGGTGAATGTGATCACAGGGAAAGGCAGGGCCAGTCAACGGGACTGGGGCAGGCCTGGGGGGTGGGGGCTGGGAGTGAGGAGTGAGAATGCCAGTAATGCAGAGGACCTCTAGAGTGGCCCTAGGATGTCTACTTGGACGAGGGCACACACAGTATTTGTGGCCATTAGGAACCTGGTTACTTCTGCAAGAACCAGCCTATCGTTCTTGCAGGACGACAGGGGTTGAGGTGTGGAAGGAAGATGAGGAAGTGGAGCTCAAGAGTGGCAATGGCCCTGTAGAAGCAAAAGGGAAACAACTGGGGCAGGAGCTTGACACGGAAGCAAAGAAGCCAGTGTACTTGTGCGTGTGGGAAATGAGAATGTGCTTTAAGAAGGGAGCAATGGAGCCTGCAGAGGGGGACGGGAGGCATCTGACAATTAGTGGGATTTCAGAGGCAGGAATTGTGGTCATGGACAGTAACGGAGAACTGCTAACTTGGGTAAAAATAATGGGTGCTTCTCTATGACGTAAGAAGAATGGAGGTGACGAAGGATTTTCTAGCCCGGTAGTTTGATTAGGACAAAAATGCCTACTTATTGGGTAAATGGTACTAGGACAAGGGGATACCATTTTGGATAAATTTAAGCTGAACCCATACCTCCATTCTTACACCAAAATAAGTTCTAGATGCATCGAAAATTAGTCACTATAAAAGTACCACAGGAAAATATGAGAGAATTTTGGAATTTGGCATGATGCAAAATTTAAAGGTAATAAAGTAAAAAGTAACTACATATAAATTAAAATCTGTATTAAAAATGTAGTAAGGAGGGCCAAAAAATTAAATGACAAATGGGGAAAATATGTTTGTGATAAATATGACAGGAAAAAATAAAACAGTGAATAAATTAATACACAAAAGAGACAGAGCTGGCTAACGTACATAAACTATCCTTTACCCACAGCTAAAGAGATACCACTTGTACAAGTTGGATTGGTAGAGAGGACAAGGTTGGATGTTCTCAGGGCTAGAGAGTGAGGTGATGACGGGGTTGCTGGGATGGCAGCCTGCTAGGCAGTGTGGGAATGTTGATGTGTATTTTTAATGCCCACACCTTTGACTCAGCTTTTCTTCCTCTTAGCCTTTATTCAAAATGAAGACAGGTACAGAGATGTCTGCCGCCATGTTGCTCATGATGGCAAACAGCTGAGCTCAGTGTAAATGTCCATCACTAGGGGCTCAGTTAGTTAAGACACCACATAGCCATCCTGTGGAATACTATCCTGCCATTAAAAAAGGGCAAAAAAGGTTATATGTTCTGATATGGGAGAATATATTATGTGAAGTGGGGAAAAAGAGGCTTGTAAAAGCGTATTTTTAGTGTAATGTCATCTGTTTTAAACAGAAGAGTACACACACACATACTACCTCTAAATGCACAGGAAATTTCTGCAAGGTCTACGTAAGAATCTTAATGTGGGAAGTGAGATTCAGAATCTAGAGAAGAGAGTGAGAGCAACTTTCTTCTGCTGTGTTATCTTGAAAATGTAGTATTTTGATTAAAAAATTTGGGGGCACCTGGGTGGCTCAGTGGGTTAAGCCTCTGCCTTCAGCCCTTCAGCTCAGGTCATGATCTCAGGGTCCCGGGATCGAGCCCCACATCGGGCTCTCTGCTCAGCGGGGAGCCTGCCTCCCCCTCTCTCTCTGCCTGCCTCTCTGCCTACTTGTGATCTCTGTCAAATAAATAAATAAAATCTTTAAAAAAATTTTTAAGTAAAGAGATGTACATCTCTGAAAGATCAAGTTACAAAACTTGCAAATCACAGAGGGTTATTGGTTGTGTTCTACTCCCCTTCATTCTAGCTTTGACAATGATCACCATGACAAGTAGATCCTTCAGAGCTAGGGCTCTCAGTCTGTGTGAATCCTGGGTCCCTTACTTATTGATGACAGTGGGTATATAATTAACTGCTCTAGACTTCAGTTTCCTCATCTCATAGTACTGGCTGAAAGATTAAATGAGACCATGCATGTAAATCATATAGCATATGAAGTGCTCAATAAATGTGATCTATTATCATTATTAATAAAACTTTCATCTTACAGTTTGCCATTGCCCTTTTACAAATAATTTTTACTTGACTCTTGCTTTTCACTATAAAACATTATTATCCATTTTGCAACAGCCCCATTTTTACACAGTTTCAGATATATTAAGTGGTTAGCCTAAGATCACAACCTAGAGTTTAAAAGCAGATCTTCTGACTTTAGGAGTCTTCTCCCTCTTGATCATAACTGTCTGTTGACCAACAAGCCCATGGCTCCTAGATGTTGACAGGAATTAATGCTGATTGTAAAATCCTAGGCATTAGGGACCATGAAGCTCTATATTACTTCATACGATACTTTGGACAGAGAAAACCAAAGTGCTACTTACAACACAACTTTGGTATGTACAACCTTCCTTAAAAAGATTTAAATAAATCTGTCCACATGGTTGGCAATGATAGCACAAAATGTTCAAAAGTGCAGAAAAGGAAAAAAAAAACCAACTCACAAAGATGGCTAAATCACCTGTCCAAAAAAATCAATACAGGCTTCATTTACTCTATGAATCCGATCATGTAGTCCCAAATCCAGGCATTTTCATTAGAGTACTACCATGTTTAATAATTCTTTACATAACAAGTTGACCTGACCTAAGGAATTTTTTTTCCTGAACTAGAAAAGTAGGCCAATATTGGCATCTTCATTTAGTAGCCAAGACAAAGAGCACTTACACAATTTTCCCAAGGTCCTTCAATGATTTAAGGGCAGAAACAGATTTGAATTCAGTCATTTGCTTTCTAATTTGCTTCAAATACTGCACACTGAGATCACACTCTCCCCTGCTTTAATTTTTTCATAGGATTTTTCTGGAATCAGTTCTTATTCAGAGCTTATTTTGGAATAATAAAGTATTACACTAAGCACACAGAGTAGACAGTACTGGAGTCTCAGTAAATTCCTTAATAGATTCAAAATAACTGATTTCCTTGAGTTTTGTTTTCTGTGTGTGTTTTTTAAACAGTTTGGCTCAAACTTGAGAATGCATGTTTTTTAAATAGCTGTGACTTCTAAATGCTCTCCTTATGTATAAATGTATTTTAGCACAATGTAACTCTGCTTAGGAAAAATCCACTTAAAAGGAAATTCATTTGGTATTCTGTAGTAGCACCATCTCTGTTCTAAACTATCCTAATGAGGAATCAATGAAAGATGGCTCTAACAGGCTGTACATTGAAAATTAATTTAATGTTATTTATTTAATTGAAATCACCCCCCAACACACATATGCATGCATGCACAGTGTAACTGATTACCTCTGATGTGACTGAAACTCTAACCTAGAAAACATCATTTATACTTAAATTCTTTTCAAAGACTTATTTAATTATTTCTGAGAAATAGAGAGCGCATGCGTGTGGGAGTGTGGGAAGGGGCAGAGGGAGGAGAGGGAGAATCCCAAGCAGATTCCACCTTGAGGGTGGAGTCTGACATGGGTCGTAGGATCTTGACCCAAAATGAAACCATGAAACCAAGAGTCATGAAACCATGAAACCAAGAGTCAACCAACTGAGTCACCCAAGTGCCCCAGAAAACATGACTTAAATCAGTCTTCTTCCTCGGACACCTTTGGAAGCATTTTGGGACAGACTCTTGGAACATGATGCAGTTAGAAATCTCTGTGCCACGTCTCAGCTGCCCAAAATTGAGTACTTAGAGGGAAGAAGTTGACAATGTAAGTTAAAATTCCTAAGTTTTCATGGTGAGGTGGAAGGACAGCTATTGATATAAGTGACCTCAAAATCCCAATCTTTTCCCCAGTCACTTCACTGGCATGTCCCATCCCAACTGAAAGAAAGATTAAAAAATGTCTAGGTTGTAACTCCCACTGTGGGATGTTCCTGGTTTAGAGTCCCAACAGTCAAAATCAAGGGTCCTTTATCATGGTATAGTCTAAGATTTTAAGTGAAAAAGATACATCACAGCGGTGGACTGATCAGCCTAGGTTCTCAAATTAGTCCTCCATAGTATGAATACACTAAGTTGGGAAATTAAACCCAAAGTGCCATTCCCAAAACTGCCATAATTAGAGTTACTAGCATCTAGTTAAGGAGAACAAATGTGAGTTACTGATTACGAGAGGTTAAGTGTTCGTTGTATAGAGGATTACAAGAGAACCTGCAGGAACTAATTATGAATATAAAGTATCCCAACTCTACTCTCGAGAAGTGAGAATCTCAGATGTGATTGTACATATTTCTCATCAACAAATAATGGAAAAGCTCCTAACAGTCTCACAACGACTTATCAGAATTAAAGCTAGTGTTTGGGATCACGAAATGGTATGAGCAGAGTAGGCCCGAGAGAGCTTCGTGGAGAATGTGGTCTTGGATAATTTTCATACTTCAATCTTGCAAACTGGTTTCTGAACCGGAGCCCACAGCTTCAAGAAACCCACATTATCTTACACAAAACTTTGTCTGTATGTATAGGATATATATTTCTGGGGAAAGTGTAGAGAACTTTTATCAGATACAAGGCACTGTGTTTAAAACCTGCCTCTAAGACCAGATTGCTGGGAAGAAGGCAGAACAGGAGGACATGAAGCTCCCCTCCCAGGGATACAACTATCTAACACTCATATCAGTGTGAATAACCCAAAAAACAACCCAAAGACTGGCAGAACAAACTCTACAAATAAATGTAGAGGAGGCCACACTGAAGAGACTCGGCAGGGAGCAAGACATGTCTGCAGGGCTCTTGGTGGGAGGGAAGGGCCCCCAGGTACAAAGAGGGGAGAGAAACAGACCCCCACACCAGGAAGCCTGTACTGGGAAGGTGAATCCCTGAAACATTTAGCTTTGAAAACCAGAGAGGCTGAATATCATGAGTTCTTACAACCAGTGTGACTTAAAACCTTGAATTTTTAAATATCATCTGACTCAGCTCTGGGAGAGCAGGGAGGGGAAATGAGTCCTTGCCCTTAAAGAGACAACACAACAAAGAGCCCACAGAGATATAGCATAAGAACAGCAGTTTGAAAACCCAGTTGAGGATTACAGGCGGAAGAGCTGTTTACTCATCTCAGAGCTGTTCTGGGGGGATTCCTCCAGGAACAAAGGAGCTAGCAGGTGCTATTTCTTTCCCCTGCTCCCCAGCAAGACACACAGGCACCTGCAGGAACTAGCTACCCAACTTGCTCTCACTGTCCCTCCCCCCACTGCTGCACTTCAGTGGATCTGTCCCCTCCAGCCAGGCCTGCCTCAGCCCCTGTGCTGCAGGTCTGCACCCCTGGAAGGCCTGCTGTGAGCAAACCTTGCAACCCTGCATGTTGTAGATCCACCTCCTCCCATACACTCTTGGCCAGAGCCCATCCAAAGCAGTGTCCCAAGGCTGGCAGTGTGCCAGCAGCCCCAAGAGGGGTCAGCATCACTCCAAAGACACTCCTGCCCCGGAGAGAGGGAAAGATAAACCCACACACCAGTTGGACCGTGGCCCTAGCAGGGGACAACGCAGGGAAAGCACCCTGCCGTTTGGTGCTCTGACCTTTCACAAATGCCTGGTCTGACTCAACTCAAGACCAAGAAAGCCCCAGACTGGCCCATTAACACCATGGGAACCGAACACTGCCCACAACAGGTAAAGAGAACCACTGCAGATGACTGGACTGAAGGAAAAAGCATAGCTACAAGAGCAGGGCGCACACAACATGTACGAGATACCCCTGAAAGTCAGGTTCCCATGAAGAAGGGACATTGCACTGCAGGGCACTTCAGGACCTCTTCTTCATAAGGTCACTACTTTCAAGAACAAGAGACGTGGCTGACTTTCCTAACACACAGAAAAAGAGACAGACAACATCAGGAGACATTGGAATATGTGGAATATGTGTCAGAATAGAACAGAATCAAGGTAAGAGACCTAAGCAAAATGGAGATAAGTCATGTGTCTGATAGAGAATTTAAAATTTAAAATAATGACCATAAGGATACTCACTGGACTTGGGTAAAGGTTGGAGGACATCAGCAAGACCCTTAACAAAGACATAAGAAAGGACCAAGCAGAGATGAAGAACATAATAAATGAAATAAAAAATAGGCTAGATGGGATAAAGAGTAGACTAGAGGGGCGCCTGGGTGGCTCAGTGGGTTAAAGCCTCTGTCTTCGGCTCAGGTCATGATCCCAGGTTCCTGGGATCGAGCCCCGCATCGGGCTCTCTGCTCAGCAGAAAGCTTGCTTTCCCCCTTCTCTCTGCCTGCCTCTCTGCCTCCTTGTGATCTCTGTCTGTCAAATAAATAAATAAAATCTTTAAAAAAAAAAAAAAAAAAAAAAAAAGAGTAGACTAGAGGAAGCATAAGAATGACTCAGTGACAAGGAGGGCAGAATTATGAAAAGTAATCAAACTGAGAAGGTGAGAGAAAAATTTAAGCAAAACAAGAAGAGATTTAGAGAACTCAGTGACATCATCAAGTATCATTATAGATGCATTATAGGGACCCCAGGAGAAGAGAGAGAAGGGGAGCAGAAAATTTATTTGAAGAAATAATGGCTGAAAACTTCCTGAATCTGGAGAAGGAGCAGAAATCCACATCCAATAGGCACAGATACTTCCCAACAAAATCAAGCCAAGCAGATCAACACCAAGGCACATAGTAATTAAAATGGCAAAAAGTAGGGATAGAGAGTTTTAAGAGCAGAGAGAGAATGGCTTCAAAGGTGAATTCTACCAAACATTTAAGGGAGAGTTCATACCTATTCTTCTCAAACTATTCCAAAAAACAGAAGAGGAAGGAAAACTTCCAAATTCCATCTATGAGGCTAGAATTACCCTCACACCAAAACCAGATAAAAAGTCCACTAGAAAAGATAACTCTAGGCCAATGTCTCTAATGAACATAAATGCAAAAATCCTCAAAAAATATTAGCAAACTGATATTAAAAAAATTTAAAAAATCATCCATCACAATCAAGTGGGACTTACTCCTGGGATGGAAGGGTAGTTAAGTATTTGAAAATCAATCAAGGTGATATGTCACATTAAGAAAGGAAAGAATAAAAACCATATGTTCATTTCAAGAGATGCAGAAAAAGTATCTGACAAAGTACAACATCCATTCATGATAAAAATCCTCAACAAAGTAGGTTTAGAGGGAACATACTTCAATGTAACAACGGACATATATGAAAAACTCATAGCTACATCATACTTAATAGTTGAAAAAGTGAGAGCTTTTCCCCTAGGGTCAAGAAGAAGACAAGAGGTCCACTCTTACAAAATTTATTCAACACAGTACTCGTAGTCTTAGCCACAGCAATCAGACAAGAAAAAGAAATAAAAGGCATCCAAATTGGTAAAGAAGAAGTAAAACTCTCACTATTGGCAGATGACATGATACTATATATAGGAAACCCTAAAGACTCCACCATAAAAGTCCCAGAACTGATGGAGTTCTGTAAGCATAAAAAATAATATATAGAACTCCACTGCATTTCTGTACACTAATAATGAAGCAACTGAAAGCAAAATTAAGAAAATAATCACATTTACAATTACAGCAAAGATAATAAAATACCTGGGAATAAACTGTACCAAGGAAGTGAAAGACCTCTCTTTTGAAAACTATAAATCACCGATGAAAGAAACTGAAGATGACATAAACGGAAAGACAGTCTATGCTCACAGAATGGAAGAACAAATATTCTTAAAATGTCCATAACTACCCAAAGCAATCTATAGTTTTAATGTAATTCCTATCAAAATACTAACAGCATTTTTCATAGAACTAACACAAATAATCCTGAAATTTGTATGGAACTAAAAACGACTTCAAAAAGCCAAAGCGATCCTGAAAAAGAAAAGCAAAGCTGGGGCTATCACAACTCCAAATTTCAAGTTATACTCCAAAGCTACTGTAATCAAAATAGTATTGTACTGGCACAAAAAGAGACACACACATCAATGGAATAGAACAGAAAGCCCAGAAATAAACCCACAACTGTATGATTATATGATCAATTAATGATTTAACTATTATATGATCAATTATATGATCAATTAATCTTTGACAAAGGGGGGCAAGAATATGCAATGGGAAAAAGATGGTCTCTTCAACAAATCGTGTTGGGAAAACTGGTCAGCTACAAGGAAGGGATGAAACTGGACCACTTTCTTACACCACACACAAAAATAAACTCAAAATGGATGAAGGACCTAACTGTTGAGACCTGAAACCAAAAAAATCCTTGAAAAGAGCACTGGCAGTAATTACTCTGACATTGGCCATAGCAACATCTTTCTAGATATGTCTCCTGAGGCCATGGAAACAAAAGTGAAAATAAGCTATTGGGACTATATCAAACCAAAAATTTTTGGTACGGCAGAAGAAACAATGAAACCAGAAGACAACTTAGTGAATGGGAGAATATATGACATCTGATAATGGTTTAGTATTCAAAATATATAAAGAATTTGACTCAGTATCCCCAAAACAAGTAATCTAATTAAAAATGGGCAGAAGACATGAACAGGCATTTCTCCAAAGAAGATATACAGATGGCCAACAGGCACATGAAAAGATGCTCACATCATTCATCAGAGAAATGCAATCAGAACTACAGTATCACCTCACACCTGTTAGAATGGCTAAAATAAAAAAGAAAAGAAACAACAAATGTTAGTGCAGATGTTAAGAAAAAGGAAGTCTCATGCATTGTTGGTGGGAATGCAAACAGTGCAGCCACTGTGAAAAACAGTATGGAGGTTGCTCAAAAAATTAAAAATAGAACTACCCTATGATTTTAGTGATCACACTAGTGGGTATTTACCCAAAGAATATAAAAACATTAATTCAAAAGAATACAAGCATCCCTACATTTATAGCAGCATTATTTATAATAGCCAAATTATGGAAGCAGCCCAAATGTCCATTGATAGATGAATGGATAAAGAAGATGTGGCATATATATGCAATGCAATATTATTCAGCCATAAAAGGAATGAAATCTTTTGTCATTTGCAACAGAGAGTATATTGCTAAGTGAAAGAAGTCAGTAAGAGAAAGACAAATACCATATGATTTCACTTTCATGTGGAATTTAAGGAACAAAGCAAAGCAAAAAAAAAAGACAAATCAAAAAAACCAGACTCAACTATAGAGAACAAACTGATGCTTAGCAGAGAGGAAGTGGGTGGGGGATGGGTAAAATATGTGAAGGGGAAGAAAGACTACACTTATTATGAGAAGCACTGAGTAATGCATAGAATTCTTAAGTCACTATAATGCATGCTTAAAACAAATTTAATACTTATTTTAACTATATTGGAATTAAAATAAAAAATAATAATTAAAAAACCTACCTCAATACCTTAAAAACCAGATTTTAATTTTTAGGAATTTGCTTTAAGAAAACAGGGATGTACATAAAGATATTTATGGCCACATTATCTGTAATAGGGGAAAAATAAAAAGAAACAAGTAAATTTTCCGCATTTGGGGGATAGAATAAAAAAATCATAGTAAGGCATAAAATGGAATACTGGAAGCCATAAAAGAATCATGAGGCGAAAGAGAATTGATTCACATGAGAACTGTTCACCATACCTTATGTAAAAAGAGGTTATAAACCCAGTGTGCAGTTATGATCCCCAGGGGGGCCAGAAAGGCAAACATGGTCTCCATTTTCATTCATGCCAGTGGTCCATGTAGGTTGAATGATCGTCACAGGCAATTCAAGGAATGATCTGAAGTCCTTCTGAGACCAGACTGACCCCAAGCCTCTGAGTGTAAAGAGTGGAGGTATGTGATTCTGGGAAGAACATAGCTCCAAGATAAAAACCTCAGAATGGGTTAGTAGGAAGTATCTCCATTGAGAATTGAGCTAGGGTAAGGAGTTTGTTAAACTGGAAGAATTAAGACAGACGAGTGAGAAATGTACCTGAATGTAACTTAGGTTTTATCCTCATTAAAAATGCCCCCTCCACAGTGATATGTAGGAGCAAACTAGGTGACAAGGGAATAAGAAAAACCAACAGCTTGTAACCACTCAGTAAATAGCTGATTTAGGCAAGGTACGTTAATGGGTCTGAAAGGTGAAAGGTTGATGGGGCACAGGCAATTTTTTAATTACAAAGAAACAGAATGCTTACAATGGAAATATCCGGTCAACTCCACTCTAACAAATGATCAGACTTAGCATAAACAAGTAATGATACAACTGGCATTAGGGACCTCCTGATATGATGATGCAAAGGGAGAACGTCATAGTACCAAAGCAGTGTTCCTGCCAAGGTGATTACTCTGAGTGTAATCACAGAGAAAGAATCTCACACATTCGTATTAGGGAATGTTCTAGACTAAATATGTTAGTATCATGAAATTTACCACAAGAAGGGCAGAGGAACTCTTCTCTGTTAAAGGACTTCTCTGTTAAAGAACGTGACTACAAAATGCAATGCTTGATCCTTAAATGGATTTTGGATTAGGGGAAAAGAAACTTATAAAGGTATTATGGAACAACTGGAAAAATATGAAAATGGACTGCATATTCCATAATATGTATCAGTGTTCAATTCTGACGTGTGAAAATAGTGTTGTGATAATACAGAAGAATGCCCTTGTTTTAAAATATACAATGAAGTATATAGAGGTAGTATTATGTCTGTAACCTATTTTCAAACAGTTCAATAAGAAAAAAAAAATGAAAAGGAAATAAGAGATAAAGTAAATACAGCAAAAAAAAAAGTCAACACTGGTGGAATTCAGTAAAGGATAAAATATTCATTCTTTTACATAAATTGTTTAAGTCCAAGTAAAATAATAATTAAGAATTATTATTATTATTAAATTATTATTAAGAAGAAAACTATCCAGAAGAACAATATGCTACTTTTTGTTCCAAGTAAACATGCTTGGGATGCTAGTTTTAGTAGTCAGCCCATAAACTATCCTCGGTTCCTACCACAGGTACTGAGGCAATGCGTACAGAGTAGAGCACACATTTAGAAGAGTGAATCATCAACTTCTTCAAAGTTAAATTTGCAAACCTCCCATACATGTTATCAGTAAATATCATAGGCATTATAAAACTAAGATGAGATTTTTATCAGATAACAAAATGCTGGTGCACCCCCACCCCCAACATTAATAAACTGAGAAATCATATCCACTCAAAATGCAGAGCTAATGAAAATCCGAGGTTTAGAAAAAGCAATGACTGAGTCTATAATTCACTTCTTCAGAGACATGGTCTATTTCCTCGCTAAGCAGTATATTCTCCATAGGACCCTGTGAATGACTTAACATGCTGTCACTTCCAAATGAAGACTATCAGGGGTGAGGGAGCAGAGGGGGAATTGGGCAGAGAGAACTTCGAGGACCAGGAAGGAGGGGCCCAAGGGCAGGGTTTGGCCCTGTCATACCATGATTCCCTTACCAGGTGAGCAGGGTTAGAAAAGTACAGACTACGGGCACTCTGTTCTCACCTCCCTGAACACGCCCTAGATGTTTTCTGAAAAAGCACTCCTCACACGCTTCCAAATGTGACATGTAGCAAGGGTCTATTAGAAAGAAAAGTTGATGCAAACATTAAAAATAAATTCTGAGGTCCTAATCATTATTAGACTGTTGGGACAATTAGAACTTTGTGCCTCATGCACCCCCCTCTTGTTAGAGCAGAGCATATTGCCTGTGGGGGGCTTGTCATGGCTCACGTGGGAAAGTGCTCTGTGGGAAGGGCACTGCTGCTCTCTCCTGTGATCAGATCAACTCTCTCAATTGGTGCAGTTGAAAGACATCAAATCCACAAGCTACACCCATAATGTATCCAAAGTTTGTCCAGGCATAAAAGCTTAATAATCCCCATTTGTATTTTGGTAGACACAATAATGAAAAGCCCAGTGTTCCACAGGAGAAAGCCTAAAATGCAAGATCCTTGAACAAGAAAGTGAAAGGGTTGATATTATAAAAGAAACTCTGAGTGACAAAACACTTTCTCCCCCTGTTGAGCAATACGTTCCATTTCAGCATTTCCTTGTACTGCATGTGATTATTTCTCCTTAAAATGCATTTAAAGAATGTCTCAGGGTCACTTGGGTGGCTCAGTTGGTTAACTTCTGCCGTCAGCTCAGGTCATGATCCTGGGGTCCTGGGATCCAAACCCACGTCAGGCTGCCTGCTCAGCAGTGGGGAGCCTGCTTCTCTTTCTCCCTCTGCCTCTCCCCCAGACTGCACTCGTGCTCTCTCTCTCTCAAATAAACAAAATCTTAAGAAAAAAGAAGGCATTAATAGCTTTATTAAAAGCAGTATTTCTGAAGACTATCAAATTGGTCATTAGCCACTCTAACTGAAGTAACACATGATGGAAGGGCAGGGCTCTTTGACCCTTTCTCCCCCCCTCCTTTTTTTAAAGATTTTATTTATTTATTTGACAGACAGAGATCACAAGTAGGCAGAGAGGCAGGCAGAGAGAGGAAGAAGCAGGCTCAATGCTGAGCGGAGAGCCTGATGCGGGGCTCGATCCCAGGACCTGAGATCATGACCTGAGCCGAAGGCAGAGGCTTTAACCCACTGAGCCACCCAGGCGCCCCTAACCCTTTCTTTCTAAAGCATGTAATCTGACAGACAGAGTAGAGAAAAATGGCCAGAAGAAGATTTGGTAACATTAGCAGACAGATTCTGTATGTAGTGTTTCTGTTCTTCCTGTTCTGGTCTTTGAAAAAGAGGCATTGGGAATCTTAGAGAAGAGAAGGGGAGGGGGAAGTAAAGTAGAGTTTCTCAGCTGAAGTGCTAAAATGGTAAAATGAAGTTGTTTTCTAAATTACCTAACAATCTACGTAACAAGAGATCCCATCTATGGCTGAGACAGACAGAAGCAGATAAGGAAAGAAGACCATAACAATCCTCTAGCCGAAACTGGTAGTCAATCAGTAAAGGCCCTCGGAAAGTCTGATTATAGGATTACAGGTGCCTTAGAAGGCGCCTACTAATCAAAATCTGCATATATGGTTTGATTAGGAGGTAGAGGACAAAGTTAAGGAAATAGAAAATGGACATATAGCACCAAGGTACTTGTAATTGACATTTAGACGAGAATAACTGAAATTAATGGTTTATGTTTAATTTCAGGGGCTTTAACAGAAATACAATCCGATAGTTTAAAAGGATGTTAAGCAGGGAATGAAAACCCACAGAATGTGTGTGTGTGTATAGGTATATGTAGTACATACAGATATAGGAGATTTATTTGAAGGAACAGGCTCATGTGATTACTGACTTAGCAAGTAAGGGGTAGGCCACCAGACTGGAGACTCAAGAGAGAAAAGCTGCAGCTTGAGTCCAAAGGGCATCTGCTCCCAGAACTCAGTGAGGGCAGCAGGTGGGGAAGTATCAGCTTTTTATTCTACTCAGACCTGTGAGTGACTGGATGAGGCCCACTCATATCACAGATGGTAATCTGCTTTACTCAAAGTCCACCAATTTAAATGTTAACCTTATCTAAAAAATACCTTTACAGAAATATCTAGAATTAAAAAAAAAAAAAAAAAAGAAATACCTAGAATAATGTTTGACCAAATATCTGGGCACCCTGGCCCAGCCAAGTTGACACATAAAATTAACCATCACAAAACTCTATCTTTGGGTCCTAAAAAGAAGTACTTCTATCATTTACGAGTAGTAAATCACATTCCAAGGAATGCTTCTAAGGAAGAAAGCAACAAACTGGCCGCAAGGGCTAAAAGAATAAATCTAAAGTTATGAAACAAGATAAAAATTCTCAGTAAAGTAGGACTAGAGGGAAACGTCCTCAACTTGATAAAGAATATCTACAAGAAACCTAGAGCTAACATCATACTTAATAGGGAGAAACTAGGAACTGTCCCACTAAGATCAGGAACAAGGCAAGGATACTCCCCTCATCACTCTTTTCAACACTGCACTGGAAGTCCTAGTTAATGCAATAAGACAAGAAAAAGATATAAAAGGTATACGATCGAGAAGTAAGAAGCTATGAATATTAGGTGTCATGTTTTATGTACGGGTGTTTTCACTCACTACCCTTGATCTTTACCAAAAACCAATGAACAAAATCCCCCCAAAACCTAAGGAAAGCTATAAGATATCTGTAATTTAGTAGGATCATTGTACTGATTCCATGTCATAAAAGAATAACTAATGTACATGAAGTGATTTTATATTTACAAAGGGTTTCACATTTATAATCTCATTTGATTCTTAAAACTTTGTATGGTAGATAGGGCTGGAATATTCATGATTAGTGGTGCCAGAGTTCAAATTCAGATCCTTTAACTCCAAATCTTGTGCTTTTTATACTATTTATGTGAATTTCTAGAGTATGCTCTTTTCTCCTGATGTACATTAGGTATTAAAATATTAATGCAATTCTTCACCAATGTCAAGTTCTGACTTTCATCTTTTCTACCTTCTAGGCCTATATCTCATGATACATAAACCTGCCGAATCCAGAAAAATCACAGAATGCTCTAGAACTATGCTGTTTAATAAGGCAGCCACTAGCTATAAGTGGTGATTTAAATGAATTAAAAGTGAAAATTCAATTCCTTAGTCACAACAGCCACATTTTAAGTGCTGAATCAACAGCCACAAGTGGCTAGTGGCTATTGTGTTAGGCAGAGCAGACATGCAACATTTCTATCAGCAGAAAGAGTTTACAGGAAGACTTAGAGATTAATCCATCATTTCATCCATTTCTCAGGAGAAAGGACCAAGACCTAGAACTTATGTAACCTATTCAAGATCACACAGCTCAATAGTGGAAAATGTAGGTCTCTAAACTCCAAGTTATTTGTTTTTCATGCTACAGTAAAATCTTACTAGATGAGATCCAACAGATCCACATAAATCTTTATCAACCCACAGTTAGCAGAGAACTAATTTCTAGGTGTTCTTTTAGAACATACTGCCCAACTTT
This sequence comes from Taxidea taxus jeffersonii, assembly GCA_003697995.1. Taxonomy (NCBI): domain Eukaryota; kingdom Metazoa; phylum Chordata; class Mammalia; order Carnivora; family Mustelidae; genus Taxidea; species Taxidea taxus. The sequence goes on from ML103466.1 coordinate 162,885, forward strand.
CCTTTCCAAGCTTTTTAAACTCTTTTGTCCCCTCTCCCCTAAAACCTTATCCATTAATGGGAGTAAGGAACAGACAGGAGGAATTCACTGTTCATTAATTGAACATATATTTATCAATATGTGTTCTTTGTGCTGAAATTAACTAGAGTGTTTTTTGTTGTTGTTGTTGTTGTTGTTGACAGCAACTAAGGATCCTGGGAATGGGGAGGGAGAGAACATAGAGACTATCTCCCAAGCTGAAATTTGCCTCTAATCAAAAGTCAACTTCATGCTCCTGATTTGGGGATTAGAAAAGAAATGTCATCTCTTTTGGTAAAATGAAAGCGCCTTGAAGGCCTGGCTCATTCCAGATTCTGAATAAATCTTGTTGAATTTATTGATAGGTTGAATATTTGATAGGGTTTTGCCTTTGAGGTAAGAGCAGAGGATGGCAATCGTAAGAAAAAAAATAGCCCCTGTCCTTCTAGCAACAGGAGATATTGGTTAGCTTTCACCTTGACCCAGGCTAACAGGTATTCCCTGGTATACTGCTAGTAATGAGCATCAGCTTTATAGTTCTTAATTTTAAAATTTCTGTTCCCTGGCAAAATGATTAGTTGCTTAAAATGCTGGGTATAACCATAATGCTGTTCTCTCCTCTCCACAGTGGGTATAAGGCCTCGCTCATGGGCTCAGGGGAAGAGTAATGCAATAAAACCGTTAACTCCCACAAAAACATTAAGGACTACCATGACTGATTTTTAAGTTCTTCAGTAGAGGTCAAGGTATGTCTTAATTTTCCAGTCTTGTGGAAAACCATTACCTCTAAAGGTGAAAACTACCCATAAACGACCACATCAGAAATAAGGAAAACATAAAAACACTGTTTCATTACTGCAATAGCTTCTGACTTTAGAAAGCTCCTCCAGTCATTCTGGTAAAAGTTAGAGCTGCAGACTTCATGCTTTTTAAATCATTTACCTCATTAGCAAAATATGTTTATGCATGCAAATTTAATGTGTATTTGTATTTATTTAGATGTTATCCACATGTGCTCCTGTGCTATTAAATTATGCACATTATAAAAAACACACAATAATATACATTTAAAAAGAGGAGATAAAAATTCTAAGTAGTCCCATATTTCCTTTTTTGTACCTCACAGGATTGTCCTGCATAACCTCCCCACCTCACCTCACAACACACAGTTTTAATGTAAAGCAGTGTTGGAATTGATGTTTTAATCACTGGTTGTATTATAAGGCAATTGTATTATAAAGTGTATGTATAAAGTGATTGTAATCACTTTACAGAGGGATGTTAGAATATTATAAAATCCCAGAGTGTCAAACCCCTCTCACGATGACGTTGGTCAGCCTGTGCCTGGACATCTTCAGTGATTGTCAGGGAAAGGCGGGGGGGTCACAATGTCAGAAATGGTTTATTCAGGAGTTGAATGGCTGCTTTATTGATTCATGCAGTAATTTCCTTTCTCCCTAATACAGCATGAGGACAGGGGCAGGGACTAGATCTGGCTTATTTATTGCTGCGTCCCACTGTATTTATGTAGAACATAAATAATGTTATTTATAAACATATAAATAAATAAATAAAAATAATATATAAATAAACATAATTTATCTCATACATAAAGATTTGCAGAATTGATATATAAATGGTGAGTGTTTTTTTTTTTTTTAAAAGAGACCCCTTTCTCATACCTAGTCTGGCTTTAGTAACAGTGGCACTTTTCACACTTTGTGCCAAGCACCTTTATCAAAAGCACATTTCACATTATTAATGCACTGAATGCTAAAAACCACCTTACAATGTAGGTAACTGTCAAGACTCTTATCTTAGCTGAAGAAAGTGGGACACAGAGTGGCCAAATGGCTTACCCAAGGGTGGGGGCTGGTGAGTGGCTGAGCTGGGATTTGCTGGGGCCAGTGTGACTCCTGGGTCCACACCTGTAACTACAGCATGCAAAGAAGACAATGTCTAATCCCCTTCATGGGAAGGGCCTTCAGGTGTACAAGGACAGACCTCCTGAGCCTTTCACATTCATCTTTTTTCTGAGCCAAACATTCTGGAGTCTTCAAATGCCTAACAGATGATGTGGATTCCATCTTTCGACACCTGTCGGTCTCCTTCTCCTTTGGGAGTCCCTGAAAGGTAAAGAATCCAGCCATGGGCTCCGTGGGGCCCTGGGTATGAGTCCCAGCATTGCAAAGTCACTGAGTGACTCTTTGCAAATAACTTCAGCTTACAATGCCTCAGTTTTCACTCCTGAAAAATGAGTTGATAAGAGTTCCTTCTTTGCAAGAGGGCAAACTGTCCTTTTGTTCAAATTTCTCTCCCAGGAAGAGTCTTGGCACAGTACATCACTCACAAGGGAGACACATTAGCATTCATTTGGACAGTAACGCTGAAGTTTATGGGAACGTATTGTACTGACTTGGGAAATAGCTTTCTTCTCTTTTCATTGGAATGATTTGGCCCTTTAACTTAATTTTATATGATGACACTGACTCAATTCTCTGTCTCTTGCTACACTGTTCCTCCTTTCTTATAGGAAAAAAATCCTCATAAAAACAATTTATAATACATCAAAATATTGATAGGAACCTTAAGCCTTAATGTCTGAAGATATCTGTAGGCAGGATTTATTGCAGAAGTTCCACTGTTACAACTTGGCAATTAGGAAATATTGATAAATGCAAACACATTATTGATGTCAATTAAAAAAAGCACAGGATTGATGAGCCTCCCAGAGTGCTTTGACACAAACAGTTAGAGAGTAATGTCCATCAATACACATCTAACCACTATAAATGCCCAGGGAAATTAGGCTGCCAGGAAACAAAGGGTGCTTTCACATTAACAGTGAGATTATTTAAATAGATGAGCCTTTAGTCAACAGGAATACCTAACAGAACTTCAAGTAAAGTCCTACAAAAAAAACAGAATGCTTACTGGTGATTCGTGATAAGGTAGACAAGCAAAGTATTCAAGCGGAGCCAAAGATCGGGACACAAATTGACTAGCTAAAGGCTGGGCCAAGTATCTGAGTTGGTTAGACCTGATTATGCAAGTGAATAGCAAATACCATGCCAGAACCTAAAGAAAAAGGCATTTTTTAGGATAGCACCTCAGAACATATTTTAATATTTCCGTGTACCCTCTTTTAGGGGACCCGAAAAGAGGCTTAGATTTATTTTAAATGGATGACATAAATGGTCAAGGCTCCATTCTCCATGCATAGGGGAGAGGACAGATTCGAGCCTGCATTACAAAGAGAATGGGAATTTGCAGAGGAGAATTAGTTTAAGGGAAGGTAAGGTAACTCATTAGGTTTTGGTCACAATGGCTTTCAAGTGCTGGTAAAACACCCTAGTGCAAATATCTACTAAACGGAGGCTAACAGTATACATGAGAGAGGACCAGATACGAAGTTTCAAGGAGTAACTGACATCAGATCTGTAAAGAATAAGGTTATAAAAAAGACTGACTGACTTTGGGGTAAGGAGGTCTATGCTTTTGAGACAGCAGCTGAAATTTTGTAGGGAAGAAGGTAGAGTTAAAAAAAAAAAAAAAATCAACCAATACGTACTGTGTTAAAGAATTCTGAAAGGCAAAGCACATTACCCTGCTCATCCGGGAAGTTCAACTCTTCAATCGAAGCTGAGGGAGGGCCTCGTGGAACACTGGAAGACAGCATTCTCATTCTCATCCAGAGCTTCAGATCATCTGATTCAACCCCTGGCAGACCAGTGCACACAGCTAAGCCACACCTAACTCCTCTACACACTGTAAAATCAACAATAGCTTAAACTGGTTCTCACAGAGAGGTGGGGGTTTAGATCTAGAGAAGGACTGGCCTAAGATTCATGCGGACAAAAAA
>ML103466.1:167164-236592 GCA_003697995.1 Taxidea taxus jeffersonii
AAAAAATTGAAAGCCATCTTAACCTTCCCTTGAATGTTCCAAGAGTGACTAGGTCAACATAGCTTCCCAAGTTAAATTTAAAGCTAAACCATTCCCAGCCACTGGGATGCTGCAAGTATTTGCAAGAATGTGGCAAAATTAGAACCCTTACACACTGCTGATGGTAATGTAGAGTGGAGCACTTACTTTGGAAAACAGGCTGGTGGCATTCCTCAGAAAGTTAAACAGAGGTACCATGCGACCCAGCAATTCCACTCCTAGTACATACCCAAGAGAAATGATAACATGTCTATACTAAAATTTGTACACTAGTATTCATAGAACCATCATTGATAATAGCAACAAAGTGGAAATGGCCCAAATGTTCATCAGCTGATGAACTGATAGATAAAATGTGATACAGTCATACAATGCTATTAAAAAGGAATGAAGCATCAACACATACTATGAATGGATGAACCTTGCAAACATTATGTTAAAGGAGCCAGTCATAAAAATAAATTCCATTTATATGAATGTCCACAGTAGGTAAACCCATAGAGACATACAGGAGATCGGTGGTTTCCCAGTGCTAGGGTAGAGTGGGTTGGGGAGAAATGGGGTCACTGATGATGTGTATATGATGTGTATGGCATTTCTTTTTGGGATGACTGGATGTTCTAAAATGATTGTGGTGATGGTCACACAAGTCTGTGAATATACTAAAAGCCATTGCATTGTATAGTTTAAATGGGTGAATTTTACGATATGTGAATTAAGTCTCAATAAAGCTATTATTTATTTTTTAAAGATTTATTTATCTGAGAGAGAGAGCATGAGCTCAGGGGGTGGAGGGTGAAGAGAGAAAGAGAAGGTGAGATAGAGAGCATTGCAAGGGGAGGGGCTTGACCTCATGACCCTGAGATGATGATCTGAGCTAAAATCAAGAGTTTGATGCTTAAATGACTGAGCCACCTATGTGCTCTTCCTTCTTTTAAAAAGTATTTATTTATTTACTAGAGAGAGAAAAAGAGAGAGAGAGAGACTCAAGGCTGTTATTTTAAAGAAAAAGGCATACATTGAATGTTCTAGCAAGTTAAGGAACACATGATTTAGTGAAATCTACACAATATTGGCCTTCACTAGGGAAGAACAGATTGAACTGCCAGATTTCATCAGAAAGTTTTACCAACGGGCTGAATCTTGATTGGTTCTGGAGTTGAGGAAAATCAGACTGGGAAATTTCCAGAAAACAGCCTGAGAAAAATTTGGTGTACCAGCAGGCCAACCCACCCCAATTTAAGCCCTGATAATCCAGTGCTAGAACATTTGGCCTGGTGCATTAGCATTTGCCATCGGGCTGGCTCCCAAAAGCTGCTGCCCTGTTCTGCTTCCACTGGTCTCTTTGCTGTTCCCATGGTGATCTATCTGAGAGGAGATGTTGAGGACAACTTGTGCATCCGAGGGCTGTGGTGTTTCACAAAAGACCAAAGTAAGGAGCACACTCCTATCAAATACCCCGAAAGGCTGAACAAATCTTACAAGTATCTTTCTTGGTCTAGAGCTCAATTAATTTCCTTTTCTTTCCATCTATTCCCCCTGAAAGGAGAGAAGGTGCGTGACTTCCTGAATAATTTTACCTACACTTGGACTATGGCTGCTATGAAGACACGGACTCTTTAGATCTTCTTATAGTAAGGGTTTATGTGACAAGCAGAAACGCAGGACCGCGAGCTACAATTTATGTGAGCAGGAAACCCTCAGCTGCACTAGAAAATATCCCCCAAAGAGTGTTAAATAACTTCTCCCTGAGACGAAGACTGCATTCCTGAGAAGACGTCTCTGCCACTCTCTTGACATTAAGCTGTGTGACTCTACTTGGTTTTTAAGAATATTGTCTTGCACTATCAGCCAAACCCCAAAGAATTCCATCAGGTGTATGCACACTATGGGAACACATGAGATTTCCAGTTGTAATAAGAGAGAGAGTTTCATTATTTAATATAAAAGAGAACTTAGAGTCTGAATCTCTGTGGAAGTGTAGCAGAACGAAGATGATCCCTGGGGCAAAGGTTAATTTAGAGAGACCCAGAGATCAGTAGTTACAAAAATCAAAGACAACTTGCTGGCCTTCTGGAGAACAGGCATTCAGTACAGGGTGACAGGTTTGTGGGGGACCTGTTCAGGGGCTCAGTATCAACTCCTGGTTCTCAACCTTGGTTGCATGTTGAAATCACTTGGGGAATTTTAACACTGCTGATGCCTGAGTCCTACCCTCAAGAGTCTCTAATTCCATTGGCCTGGAGTGGGCTGGTCCCTGGGACTTGTGAAAGCACCAGGTGGTTCTCATGTATAGTGAAGGAGAACCATGAGCAGAAAGCGCGAAGTCCTGTCTTTGAAGATCCCACTAAAGATCAGGTAGCCTTTGGTTCCCCCAGGAATAGAAGATATAAAATATAAAGTTGAGTTGAACTAAATCCCATGCATACTGCAACATACAGGCAAAAAACATGCTAAAATTAAGATGAAAACTTTCTTCTTCTCAGGTAAATGTATGGTTGCTTTGAGACTGATGATAGTTTTTCTTTCCAAACAGTAGAAAGTGCTTAGATAATGAAAAACTTCACTTGTGTATGGTTGAAAGTATTTGAGGTGATTAAGTAACACGGGTATTTGATAATGGAAAGTGCTAGTCTTCATTTCCTTTTAGTATCAAGTAAGGGCTACAGGCAACCTGGCAAACCTTGGTAATATATGCCTAAAGGTCCCTCCTGTGTGCCCAAGTGAATGGACAAGCATATGTCCTCCTTCTTGATGAGACAAAAAACTTTACATCCCTGATATGGCCTGGAAATATACCAAAGCCTCAAATGGCCCTGAACTGTGGGGGGAGGGAGGAGGAAGTTTAATTTGCTCACATCACACACTATTCCTTTTCTTTGAGTGAGTCATCTCACTGGTCAGACTTAATTCCCTTCTCCACGTTGCATGCAGCCCTGGGTCAGGCCTCTGGGTCTGCCTCCAAAGGGATCTTTCAGATCCTGCCAGCAGTGAGGCTCCAAAAGCTCTGAGGGCTGGGGGGCACTGTGCCTCATTCTCTCTGTGCGCACTGAGGAACAGGGCATGGAGATCCAAGAGTCACAATGCTATGGGCACCTTCCCCAGAAAGCCATTCCTTGATTTTGAGCACCCAGTGGTTTTTAGGGGCACCCGGGTAGCTTAGTTGGTTAAGCGTCTGCCTTCGGCTCAGGTTATGATCCCAGGGTCCTGGGATGGAGGCCCACATGGGGATCCCTGCTCAGCTGGGAGTCTGCTTCTCCCTCTCCCTCTGCCTGCTGCTCCACCTGCCAGCTCGTGCTCTCTCTCTCTGTGCCAAATAAATAAAATCTTAAAAAAAAAAAAATTATGTCATTTAAAAAAAGGGGGGGTTTCAAGGCTACAGAAGTGTATCTAAATCAAATTTTTATAAAATTCATTTTACTAAAATGCAATGAAAGATAGTACTGTCAGGCAACAAGGAATGGCGATAATAGACCTCAGCTCAAATCCTGCCTTCAACCACTACGACTAAGGAGTCTCCCTCTCCTTAAGCCCTCTCTCTGTGCCTTGGTTTTCCTCACTATAAAATGAGGATGTGCTGCAGAGTAGTTATAAATGAAATGACCCATGCCTGCAGCACATAGCATAGAAGAGATTAAAATGGTAACTCCTGTAGTCTCCATAGTCATTGGGTAACCATAACCAGAATTAATTTTTATAAATGTTCAGTTAACCTCTAGTTACATTTTTCTGGTAATCTAAATTTTCTTTCTTTTCTTTTTAAAAAGATTTATTTATTCATTTATTTAGAGTAAGTGAGAGTGCATGAGCAGGTGGAGGGGCAGAGGGGTAGAATCCTCAAGCAGACTCTCCATTGAGCACAGAGCTGGACATGGGGCTCACTCCCAGGACCCTGAGATCCTGACCTGAGCCGAAACCAAGAGTCAGATGTTTAACTGACTGAGCTACCCAGGTGCCCTGGTAAGCTGAATTTTCATAATGGTTTTGTTTAAGCAAAGAATCCTGGCCAGAACATGACTGCTTCTGACCTTCCTACATTTCCTGGCATGTCTGAATTCGCATGAAAAGAGTTCTCCCAAAGGGTAAAGGTGAGTAAGTCATAATGAATTGAGAACGTTTGTGTTTATAACACCTGCATTGCCGAAAGCTCTGGAGAACTGACCTGAGAGGCAAAGGGGAACCTGGCTCATTACGCAGCATCTGGTTCCCTGGCCTTGCCTTTGATTCCCCACCTATCACGGACAGGCTGATTTCCCAGCTTCCAATCTCCTTACATATAAACAGAAGGAACATGAACCTAACGCCATCCCAAGACGCTACCAAAGGAAGATGTAGGCAATGGAAGAAGCATCAGACCAACTCGTCAGTCTTTTTCATTCAGATATTTGGACAAGAATGACTTGCTCTAATAGGGCCTCTCCAGAGCAGCTACAGTAACCTCCACTCTATTTCCCCCAGTCCTCTGCCCCAAATATGAATAGATTGTCATAAGTTTGTATGTATGGCAGGACCACTATCTGTCTCAGAGAGAGTTATTATAATTGGTTATGGTTCTAAAAGGTCATGGTTTATGGATTAAAACTCTGCTAGCTCAGGTAAGGTTTTTTACTTTGTTGATAAAGGTTATTCCATAAACAGAATGAATGACACCGAACCACGCCTAAGATACTCAAGCATATATAATTTAGTCCTTTAGAATTAAAACATATAATTTTTTTTTTGAGAGAGAGAGCAAGTGAGCAAGCAGGGGAGGGGCAAAGGAAGAGGGAGAGAGAGAATCTTAAGAAGGCTCCATGCCCAGTGTGGAGTCTGATGTGCGGCTTGATCCCAGGATCAAGCCTAGGATCCTCTGTTCACCGTGGTACGCCTGGTACCCTGTAGATATCGTGAGCTTTCCATGACCCTGAGATCATGACCTGAGATGAAATCAAGAGTCAAATGCTTATCTGACTGAGCCATCTGCGGGGGCCCAAAGCACATAATTCATTCAGCAATATTTTCTAAGCATTATCACTGCGGTTAACAGTGTGTGGTTAAGTGTGGGGATAGACATGGTCCCTGCCCTCAAGGAAATGAGGATCAAAACTCCTACTAAATGAAGAAACTACACATGCAACTCTCATGACTCATCCATCTCTTTGAAGGCGTGTGTTCCAACACGAATTCTGTCATTCATCTGTCATCATGAAACAAGTTCCTCAAACACCGACCATTTTTTTTTAAAGATTTTATTTATTTATTTGACAGAGAGAGAAATCACAAGTAGGCAGAGAGGCAGGCAGAGAGAGAAGGGGAAGCAGGCTCCCTGCAAAGCAGAGAGCCCAATGTGGGGCTCAATCCCAGGACCCTGAGATCATGACCTGAGCCAAAGGCAGAGGCTTTAACCCACTGAGCCATCCATGCACCCCAATACAGACCATTCTTAGCCCTCTCTGTCCCTACTTTGGTAGTTCATTCCAGCGGACACTCAATAGTGCTTAGGAATAAATATGGATCGTCTGAGATGAACATTACAGAAATCTATAGAAAATTTCCCCTAAGCTCTGTGAAGACATGCCTTGTTGATCAGGCACTGTTCTCTGTGTATGAGCGTGAATGAAAAGACAATGGTGGAACCAAATCTTTCTACCTGTACAGTGTGCTCTGCCGGCTGGGCCCATTAAGGGCCCCTGGTTCTGCCTTCCCATCTTCTGAATTTAAGGACACCTTTATTTGTTCAACTTAAGGCACCCCCTGTTTCCACTTCCAAATACCAACTGGCCCTACCTGCTCTTTTTATTTTCCTATAGCCTCTCCTTCATTTCACTGCCTGGTAGTCCGCAATGTGACAGAAACATCTAAAATAAGAAAGTAAGAATATGGGGACTGCATTTCCCTTTTGCCCTCCCAGTTCCATTTGGTGGATATGCTTTTATCCGCATGTGATAAATATTTCATACAGAAACTGTCACTTGGAATCTAGTCTTCGCAGCTTCACTGAAACCACCGAAAAGCATTTCGGAGAGTCAGACCTATATTACAACAAGTACCATATGCCAAGAGCTTGCAGATTAGCAAAGCCTCTGGAGTCGCCACGGAGGAGAGCAGAGAACAGAGCTGCCTGAGAGAGGAACTGGCGGCAGCTCCCTTTCTGCACGTTTAGAAATCTGGAAGCAAACTGTGACACAGCTCCGTCATTTCAGCCCTTGAGATTTTAAAAGAAGTATGGAGAAAAGCAAGCTGATGCACGGACATGGGTGCAACCATCTTTCATTCATCTGAACATTCACCACGGTGCAGGCGCTGTGCTGCTTGCTTCACAGACACACTTCTCTGTCTTCTCACCTCCCAACAAGGTGGGACCAGGAGAAGGAGAAGGAGTTCCACAGGAAGTCACCTTCCTAAGTTTGGAAAGCTGGGCAGTGACCACCGGGATTCAAAACCACTCCTGACTCCCTGTTCCCGTGCCCTTCATGCCTCCTAGCAGGGTGGGGAAATTGGAACGGAGTTTAACAGCCTTGTCGCCTATTGTTGGAATTCACCTCACCAGACTGGCTTTTGTTTTCAGCTTCCTTTGGGCAGAGCCAACACACTAATTCCCAGAAGGAGCTCCTGGCTTCCTTTCTGGTATGAGTGGTAGCCACAACCTCAGTCAAAGCAGGATGTTTAGTTTGAGGGCCAGTGTGGAGTACTGAAGGTTAACTCTACTCACTGGGGAGCGGCTTTGCTGATGTTAGAGGGTATTACACAGGTCCTCTCCTTTCGTATTCATGAAGATGCCAGGAAGACTTCTCGTCAGAAAGACCAAATCTGCTGCTCTTGCCCTGAGGCCTTCTGTGTCTTCCTACCAAGCCATCATGACTCTATGAAGGATTACTGGAAGGCTCACGAGATCTACAAGGCACTGTAGGGTTCTACATGGTGAACAAGGAAACAGCCCTGCTTCTCTGGAAGGTCGGAGGCTAAGGGCAGACATGCTTTATGAACACACCACTGCAGTGCTTGGTGGCCCGGCGGACAAGATTTCGGCAAGCAAGGAAGGAGGAGGAAGGGCCTTCAAGGCCTCCCCATGGGGAGCCGGTGAACACAGAAAGGTGTTTGCTGGGCGTGTACCATGTGTCTTGTGCTGTGCTGGTCCAATGGACACAGCAGGCCCAGTCCTCAAGGAGCCTGCCATCCGGCTGAGGAGAGACTCGGCTGCTCCCCCAAGTCGTGACGCAATGGCAGGGCTGCGAGGGCAGGACATCCAGCAGGGTTGAGCTGTCTTCCTCATGTCCCTAAACTGCCCCACATAGAAAAGAGCGGTCCATGTCCTATGGGGAAAAATGGACCCCGTTCTAAAACACATTTCAGTGAGAAAACTACTAGGTATTATGAAAAACATGATGTCTGTAAATTTCCCATAAGGGTGGATAAATGAAAAAAACAAAACAAAGCACAAAGTGTGGCCATGCTCAGAACCTAGTTCAAAGCAAGAGGAGGATTTGGTTTTGCTCTTTTTACCAGTCTCTTCCTCTCCATCCCATTCCTTCTTAGAGGCCTGTCGAGGCCCAGTGAAGAAAAGCTCTTTAAGTGAGGTGTTTACAATCTGTCAGCTGTCCGAAAGGGCAGCTTCCGTGCACGGTTCTAGGACCCCTGACCTCACCAGGATTCGGGTAACGGTCCCGCCTTCACTGGTATTAAAAGCCTTTACAAAGTATAGCCAAAGGGTTTTCTCTAATCGACCCCACTGCTGGGGCCCACGACCAAGAACGAACGTTACATAACTCAGCATTACATAACCCTGTTACTCCCCCACGCCCAACAAAACATGCTGTCTGAGCGCAGGGCAGCTCGCTTTTCTTTTTAAAGTCAATTCAGTAAACAGAGGAGGTCCATGACATAATTCGCCTGTGGTCAACATCCAACATTGCCAGGTGTGTTTCTGGGACCTAACAAACGTTAGCAATTATTTTCTGATCAGAAGATGTCCGGTGTGAGGGAGACCCCTGAACGTCAGGGAGCAGCCCCCACCCGAGCCCCAGGAGAGGACTTGCCTGCCCACTGGCAGTGGCTGTGGACAGGCCCCAGGGCTGCCGGCTCCTGGGCCCCAGCATCTGGGTTTTTATTGGGCTCCAAAGGCAAGTCCATCTCTGTGGAGGCAGTTCTGGAACACACTCACCTGCCAGTGAGACGGAATAACCTGTTGAAAGAAGTCCCACGTCTGATCTCAATAACACCAATTCACACACAAATTCCCATGCCCCTGGAGATCTGGGAAACCAGTGCCCCCAAGTCCTTACTTTTTACGGATGAGGCCTAAAGGATCATGGCCTTAGGGCAGTGCTACTGCTAGTTTCTGACAGATTGAGGGGGGAATTCCACGTGGTCTTTGAGTTGGTGCTATTTTCACTGCATTCTGGAGTCGAGGTGGGTGGGGAGAAGAGACGAATTTAGGCCGCAAGAAGTGGAAATGTTTGAGGAAAAGGAAAACTGTTTAAAATACTGACTTAATTGTACACAAGCACTAACTGAATAAAACTAAGATTATTACGGTGCCACATCTTAGAGAATTTTTAGAGCCTTCTGATTATTTATAATGGACCATTTCATGACATGACAGCCTTAATTACCAGACTGGGAAAGAGAGAAAATTTCTGACACAACATTTGGCTTTGGTATTTCAAAAACAGAGCTAGTACAAAACTAACATTAGCTTCAGAATGATACTCCTTGGCCTTAAGTAGAAAAATTGTGTGATGCTGATATTTTAAAAGAAATTAAAGAACATGACCAAGGCCAGAGAGGCTACTGAGTAAGTGTTAGGATTTCAGGTGAGGTGTATTTGACTCTAACCCTCTTCTCTTCTCATGGCTACAACTCCTATTATGTCTCTGCATAAACGACAAGTTTTTTTGACTCATAGATGTATAATTAGGAGGTTTCTGTCCAACAGCACCAATGAATCTACCCTTCATATATATACAGATGAAACACATCAAGTTTGAAAAAATCCAGCTGCAAATAGCAAGTGCTCAGGAACCGAGTGTATTTCTCGCACATGCCCTGGATGTGCGGGATCACTGGTCCCTGCCACCTCAGGGGATGTGGTACAGAAACACAAATAAATGTAAATGGGGCAATCCCCTTCCGCTGCCCTGCCTAGAAGGTGTGACATTGTTCCATTGTCATCCTAGAAGAAGATCTTCTGCATAAGCATGACTGAAATTAACTCTGATTACTTGAAAGGACAAGCCAAGCAGCAAGGCATCAAAAGGTTTCCAGTGAAGGGCACTTCAGTGATAGCTTGTCAGGAAAAGTACAGTTGGAGCTGCAACCTTCAGATCTATGGTGAAATTCTGAGCAAACAGTTCTTAAATAAGGTGGCTGAACTTTAACATTTTTTAGACTGTGGTTTCTGTATTAATTTTTTTTCTTTTCAAGGCAGAGAGAGAGAAACAGAGTTTTTTGAGAGATGATAAAGGAGATCAGCTCCTAGGGATAAACTATTCATGAGCCTACACAAGGTAAGCTGTTACCTTCTAACATGAATTCTAAATGAGCAATTAGGAAAGGAAGCCTACCTCTTGCCTTCTTCTCCCAACTCCAATGTCTTATTTACCCCTGTTAAGATCAGACCACCCACAGTTTGACATCTCTACTAAGAACTGGCTGAAAAGTGAGAATAGATGTGGGCCCACCATTCTCCTAATTATGTGTACTTGGGGAGTTATTCCAATACGCAAAGTCTCAATTTCCTCATCTAACGCATGAGGAAACCAGCATTTTCTCACAAGGCTGCTGTGAGAAACCGAGACAACTTGTTCATACTGCTTTGTAGTGTCAGTGCAGGAAGAGGACACCACCACTACAGACCGGCATCGCCTTCATCAATATTTATCAGTAAATCCATCTCTTTACACATGTGGTCGATGAGGCAAATAAACAAGGACCCCAAGATCACACAGTATGGTCCTATCAGAGCTGAGATTACAACTTCCACTCTTGCTATGGATCAATGTACTTTCTGCTCCAGTGTTCACGGTATCTACTTCCTCTTTGGGTGCTTCAGCAACAAAAATGGTTGTTCAAGGAATTCGAGAGTGAAATGCTCAGTAGTCTACATGGGAGATGGATAATAAGAGTTCCCAAATGAAAACCCAAGCAAAACTTTCCATAAATTGCATTACTGTTGTCTTCCTCATGAGCTCTTCTGAACAAAAACAACTATTCTGAACAAACTTCTGAAAAAAAGAACTATTACTGTATATGAAAAATGCAGAGGTGGAATAGGCTTCTTCTAGAAAGAAAATGGAATCTTGTTTTGTACATGTTGACCTTGGAGGGGTCAAGTAAATTTAAGGCACAACTGGTGACAGGCATTTCTTCTATAGGAATGCCATCAGTATTGCCCCAAACTCGAGGATTTACTGGAATTTCTAGAAAATGCAGGGAGGGAGGAAATTAGTTCTAATTCTTCTATGAAGAAGTTTTTTTTTTAAACTGCAGAGAAACTATATATTGAACAGACTGAAAAAAAAAAAATGAATGTCATACATTGGCCAAGCTATAAAAGTAATCAACCCTTCTCATTTGACAGGGGTTTGAGGAATCTTTCATTCATATTGAAAGAATTCAGATATCCAAAAGAAGCAGGGTTCACTCAGGGGGCAATTCTGGTCACTGTATATCAATTCATGTTGATTTCCTGAGGATTTTTATTGAAGTCCAAGACAGAGTGCTTAAATTTTCTTTGCTTCTGACTGCTTTATTAGTTTTTAATATGTAGATTGATCTTTTGATCTAATCTTAGTTGATCTATAAAGGCATGGGGGAAAGTATTGCTGGGGTACCCTATTACAGTCTGTATATTTCTCTTCTATTAAATGAACAAATAGGTATGATCTAGAATGAAGATGAAAGGTTTGTCTCCTGAGAGTCAAAATGAGAAAGACCATCTATAAGTTTCTGATGGATTTCAAAATTCCAAACCCAACTCTGCCTCCAAAGAGCTTATAAAGTCAACTCATAATTAGATTGCATAGACTAGGTGCTTGATAAATATCTAGGGAAAGAAACTGTGGGCATGGAATTACAGAATATATAGTGTCATTTGATTTATCTAACAGATCATGTTTCATGTAGCTGAGAAGCCAGCCAGGGAGCAGGGAGAAGTCAAATCAAGAAGAAACTAACATTAACATTAAGGTGGGGCTCGAGGACACCACTTCAGTCTTTTTCTTGCCTATCAAATTAACGTATTATTGCTCTTGAATTGCTACTTAATTTTCTTTGAAAGAAAACGTTTTGCTCAGAGATGTGCTGTACTACTAGTGACATATCTTCTATCAGAAAGGAAGGCCCCCCCCCCCCCAAAAAAGAAAGGAAGGCTAACAGCAGAGGTTCTAGCAACATTAATAAAATAATTCAATTTTCTGACTTTTCTTGTAGCAGAAAGGTTTGACCAAGAGGAAGTCCTGAAATTTATGGTGGTATAAATACACAGCTGGCTTACAACTTTACTTATCTATAGCCCAAACTCTGTTGAGTTAAGATCTTAGTAAAAATTGGTCAAGGAAAGCTGAGCATAGAGTAGTTTATTAAAAAAAAAAAGTATCAGGTAGGTTTCTGCAAATAAAGAAGGGGACAGATATTTATGTGAAATGTTACACCATGGGATTTTAGAATTGGAAGTAGCCTTAGAAATCATGGTATAATGCTTTGATTTTACAGATAAGAAACTGAAGGTTCTGAGATACACATCCACTTGTTCAAGCTTCAAATGACTTAAGTTCCCCACGCTTAAATACCAATGTCTAAAGCATTTAATTTTATTTTTCCTGATTAAGAAAAAATTGATGACCAGCTATAATTCTTTTTTTTTTTTTAAGATTTTATTTATTTATTAGTTAGAGAGAGAGAGAGCACAGGCAGACAGAGAGGCAGGCATAGGCAGAGGGAGAAGCAGGCTCCCTGCCGAGCAAGGAGCCCGATGTGGGACTCGATCCCAGGACGCTGGGATCATGACCTGAGCCGACGGCAGCCGCTTAACCAACTGAGCCACCCAGGTGTCCCTATAATTCTTTTTTTGGGGGGAGAGGGGCAGATATTTTTTTATTGTGCAGAAAAGCCCCTTAAAATTAACCATTTTAAAGTATACAGTTCAGTACTGCTAACTACATTCACACTGTTGTGAAAAAAATCTTCAGAATTCTTTCAACCTGCAAAGTTGCAACTCTATACCCATTTAGCAGTAACTCCAGGAACCGGGCTTCCTCCAGCGCCTAGCAACCACCACCTACAATCTGTCCTTCCGTGACCGACTTCCTTCATTTGTGTAATGTCCTGGAGGTTCATCCATGCTGCAGCATGTGTTGGAAATTGCTTCTTTTTTTTTAAAGCTGACTAATATTCCACTGTAAATATACACAGCATTTTGTTTATCTGTTGACCCACTGGTGGGAATCTGTGTTGCTTCCACCCCTTGGCTATTATGAATAGTGTATAATTCTTTTCATGTACTTTGCTTTCTCACTTTCTCTCTCTTTTTTAAGGCTTTATTTATTTATTTGAGAGAGAGAGTGTGGAGTGTGAGCACAAGCAAGGGGGAGGGGCAGAGGAAGAGGGAAAAGCAGACTCCCTGCTGAGCAGGGAACCTGATCTAGGACTTGATTCCAAACCCTGGGATCATGATCTGAGCTGAAGGCAGATGCTTAACCAGCTGAGCCACCCAGGGGGCCTTCTTTTCATATATTTTCAATGTCCCTAATGTAGGAGTTGACTTTTCTTTATTCCATCAAAACAACTATCATGTAAATTTTAGAGATTCCCCTAAACTATCAAAATGGTACTTACGCCAAAGTTATACACAAAGAGAGACAGTGTGTGGTTACTTTTCTTCCAAAGGATCTAAAACCATCCTCCCTTTTCACAGGCTTCTTTAAAGGATGAGAACCGGGGTGCCTGGGTGGCTCAGTGGGTTAAAGCCTCTGCCTTCGGCTCAGGTCATGATTCCAGGGTCCTCGGATTGAGCCCCGAGTCGGGCTCTCCGCTCGGTGGGGAGCCTGCTTCCCTTCCCTCTTTCTCTGCCTGCCTCTCCGCCTGCTTGTGGTCTCTGTCTGTCAAATAAATAAATAAAATATTTTAAAATAAATAAATAAATAAATAAAAATCTAAAAAAAAAAATAAATAAAGGATGAGAACTGTGGATAAGATAGGACTTTAAATTCAAGTTTTAAAAAAAATATTAAGATCCCATTTAATTTTTTTCAAGATTTTATGTATTTATTTGAGAGAGAGAGAGAGAGAGAGAGAGAGCATGAGAAGGAGGAGGGTCAGAGGGAGAAGAAGACTCCCCGCTGAGCAGGGAGCCCTATGCGGTACTCAATCCCAGGACTCCAGGATCATGACCTGAGCGGCAGGCAGTTGCTTAACCAACTGAGCCACCCAGGTGCCCTCTAATTCAAGTTTTACCCGCTATTTAGGGCACTGGGATGGATGTTGCAGTGACTGACAGTGAGAGAAGACAGACATTGTTCACGAGCTTCTCATTTCACAACCAGCACTCTAAAAACGTTGTTGGTGATCATTTCTCTTGATTGGCCATTGGAAGACTAAACCATAAAATAGCAAACAAAAGTTAAAAAAAGAAATGGTTTCAGAGACTCTCTTTTATCACCATCTAAAAAGCCAATAAACTGGGCAATTACTTTGCTTTTAGTGACCTACAAATAAAGTAATTAAGTGTAAGCCAAGAAACACTGAAAATGTTCACACATACACATAGTCAGGTTAAGTAAAAATGAGGGCTACCTGGAAGATCAACCCCTTTCCTACTATTTTTTTTTTTTTAAGATTTTATTTATTTATAAGAGAGTGAGAGAGAGCGCACAAGCAGGGGGAAAGGCAGGCAGAGGGAGAAGCAGGCTCCCCGTTGAGCAAGGAACTCCATGTGGCACTGGATCTCAGGACCCTGGGATTATGAGCTGAGTTGAAGCCAGATGCCCAAACGACTGAGCTGCCCTGGCATCCCTCCTACTATTTTTAATGGCTGCATGGAGTCTGCTCTGAATGGCTTGATACTTATGTTTGAGATGCAGCAGCCATCTTCCCTAATTCATCTTGTCCATCCTGATGGGCAGTTTAAAAACTCGCCCCTTTGTGATGTTCCTGATGTTCTCATCAAGCCCACAATTTTAGCTCAAAGCAGTAGTCAACAATTTCAAGAGAAGTTTTTTTTTTTTAAGATTTTATTTATTTATTTGACAGAGAGAGAGAGAGAGCGCGAACACAAGTAGGCAGAGCGGCAAGCAGAGGGAGAGGGAGAAGCAGGCTCTGTGCTGAGCAGGGAGCCCAATGTGGGGCTCAATCCCAAGATCCCGGGATCATGACCTGAGCTTAAGGCAGACACTTAACCGACTGAGCCACCCGGGCGCCCCTAGAGTTTTTATTTTTGTTCTGACGCCTTACCAAGTTAGAGAGAGAAACACATCCAGGTATTTTTTTCTTTTTCCCCTGCCAGGTGCTAGGAGGTATTATATAGTCCAAGTTCAGCTGGGACTTTGCCTGGCAGAGTCAAGTTGCTCTCAAGAACAAAACTATCTAACCGTCTTTGTATAAAAGCAAATGGGAAGCTGTTTCCTTTGCCTGGCTATGCATCACCACCTAAAAATGGAACTGAACATAAATACATCTTTGGTCGGGTTATCTTCAGCTGTGCCAAATCAGATTCCCATTTCTTTGGCAACAGAAATTGGAAAGAATTACTCCAGTTCTGTATATATTGTGTGAAAGCTCACATCAGCCATGTCATTATAGAGACTAGAAATGAAGGGTATTGGAAACCTTGATCATTACAGAAAACTAATTAAAGGAAAACTTACTGCAACTCCTGAGAGTGAAATTCCTTCAGGTATCCTTGATGTGCCCTTTAAGGAAAATGAGGCCGGCAATCCCATGCCATGCAGTGACTTACACGCATCTATAATGTTTTGATGCTGCCCTTTATCTGCAAATGAATGAGAAGCCCGCTTGGATCTGTCCTGTGACAAAAAAGCTGCCCATGAAGAGTCTAATTTTAGATGGGCTTTTTACGGAAATTCTCAATGACTGTTCTGATGTGTATGAGGTCACATTCCAAGAAGATGGTTCTTGGTGTCCAATGAGACAGAAGAAAGAAGCTATGAAAGTATCCAGCAATCATGTACAAAAACAAACATTTCAATGTTTGTTTGTCTTCATAAGCCTTCTTCGGTGACTGTAGCCAATGAGGCAAGAAGGAAGTGGATGTTACCGACCTAACACTAGACTGCTCTTCCCATAAAAGGAAGACCCTCTCTTTTGGATGGGTGCCCAGCGTGACTGTGATCCATCCCGCTGTTCTTCACCTTTGCTAACAGACCGTTCAGTACCATCCCGTCACAGGCTAACATAAAGCTCGTCATCAGCTCTGCCAGGTTTGGATTTTCCTCCTTATCCCACTTGAGGCCTAGTACTGTCCTCTTATGGTTTTGGGTAGTCTCACCTCACTCCTAACAGCAAGAGTATGTCTGTCACCACCACCAGCCCCGAAAGTGGTCTCCATGTGACTTCATCCAGCAGCAGGGTGACACAGGGGTCATTACCAGCAGTGGAAGCATCGGTCCTGATGTCATCCCTTCATTGGATGAAAGGAGGACTCACCCGACCCTAGGACTCATTCATTGAAGCTGCTCTTTCTTGGGTCTCTCTCTGTGGAAGCTGTTTTTTTTTTTTTTTTTAAACTACTTTGATATTTACTGAAACACCAAATGGATTCTTTTGCTTTTCAAGAGATCAATGTAGATGACCGCACCAAGAACCAAATGACATGCAAGGATTTTTCTTTTTCGTGCTGTACTCTGAATGCCAAATACATTCAGCCATAGCTGTATCTTCTTGAGAGATGGATTTCAATCTCCTATGTTGCTGAACGGATTCTACAAATCAGTTTGAAACTTTTTTGTGATAATAAACAGCAATAAAGTTACATAAACATTCAGGTAAAGATTTTTTTCTAATTAAAGAAAGATGTAAATCATTGATTCTAAAATGACAGCAACTTTTGTTTAATGTTATGTGGAGAAAATATATGCAAAGAAGTTGTTTACCAAAAACAAAATAAAGAAAAACAGAAAACCCCTAACTTCCTCCACACCCCAGCCCAAAAAACAAAAAACCAAAACAGAACAAAACAACACAAAACACACCAAAAACACCCTGCACTGGCTTTAAGAACGACCTGTGTGGTATAAAACTGTTATTACTGAAAAGCTCCAAAACCTTGCTGTTACCCAGCACGTACGATGCCATACTACAGCATCAGGTCTCATCACCCAAATACTGAAGTTGCACATGAACCTCCTTTTGTGGGATGCCTTCCTTCCTTTAGTACATGTGCAACCCCTCCTTGGGCGGGGGAACCAAACAGTATTTAGATGGAAATATAGTGCTACATCTGCTAGCCTACTTAAACTGGTGGTTGAGAACATTTCAATAGGAAATAGTTGTTCCTCTCCTAGAGATTATGGTTTCACCCAGTTAACTGTGTAAGGAAAGGGTCCACAATACATGCGCATGCACGTGTGTACACACACACACCCACACACACCTTCTGTTACCTGGAGTGCTGCTTCCTGAGAACCCAGGATGGCAGCACGGCCTTCATAGGACGCACTATGATGAACATGGAGAGCATCACACAGCTGGAAATAAACCCAAACTCTGCATAGATATGTGAGTTTTCACCGGGTTTCTAGATAAAGCTGCTACACATTTAGGCTATAGCTGAGTACTCCTAAAGTCACAATCTTAATTGGCATATTCAGGGAAATTTTGTCAAAGTACAGAAAGACGGGTCTGGCAAGGCATCACCACGATAGCCAGAGTTTCCCACCCTCCACTGCTTCTTCTATTTCTTTTCTCACAGACATGTGTCTGTTTAGCTAGGCAGGTAACAAAGGTGACCACTCTACTTCAAAATGCTTGGAAAATACTTCCGCTTTGAAGAACACAAAATCTCTGTGACCTACACAGGGAGAGAGGCCGGTGGGTGATGACAATGGTCTTTAGAGGCCACCTTGAGTTGCAAGAGTACAGAACATAGAACTAGTGACACCAAGTAAGGCAGGCCCTGGTTGTTTAAAATCCACAGTGGTATGACAAACTCTAATGAGTGGGGCTGATTACTGAGAGCTATTCTAATTCATGCCTTATAGACAGAAATCAAAAGGATTATCTTCAGAACAGCAAAATGGAAGAAAGAACCAAGATGAAAGCATGCTTGACCTTCTTGCTTTTCTTTCTGATATGAAAGACCCAAGGGGCCTTGTTTACTGTCTGAGGTAGGAAGTATTAGGTATTTCTTTGCTGCCCAGATTGTGTGAGAGCTGTTAGCCCAACCCTATACACAACCCAATTTCTGTGCACCCTTTCTGGCACCATCTGGCACATACACAAAAGGCCTCTCCAAATTTTTTTTTAAGATTTTATTTATTTATTTGAGAGAGAGAGAGACAACACAAGCCGGTGGAGAGGCAGAGAACGAGGGAGAAGCAGACTCCCCACTGAGTAGGGAGCCCAGTGCAGGGCTCAATCTCAGGACCCTGGGATCATGACTTGAGCCAAAAGCAGACGCTTACCAGACTGAGCCTCCCAGGTGGCCCAGGCCTCTCCAATTTTTTGATCTCTCTTGGGAAGCAGAGAATAAGCTAGGTTTAGTGAGGAGTGGTCCAGAACTTGCTTTCAGCAGAAAGGAAATACTCATACAAGCTGTCAGGGTCAATCTATCTTTTTTTTTTTTAAAGAATTTATTTATTTACTTGACAGAGAAAAGATCACAAGTAGGCAGAGAGGCAGGCAGAGAGAGAGAGGAGGAGGAAGCAGCCTCCCTGCTGAGCAGAAAGCCTGATGTAGGGCTCGATCCCAGGACCCCGAGATCATGACCTGAGCCGAAAGCAGAAGCTTAACCCACTGAGCCACCCAGGCGCCCAGGGTCAATCTATCTTTACAGAACCATTTTATATGGACATAATAGGAATTTAAAGAAAGCAGGGGAGGATGCCTCTGCTAGTTATAGGATATGAGAGAATGTTTGCCGCTGGAAAGAAATTAGAGACTGACAGACTAGATTATAATTTTCAGGGGAGAGTTGGTCTAAGAATGTCAAAGAAAGAACAAGTGTATGCCAGGCTTCTACTGAGTGGGCCATAATTATAGAGAGTGAGCAAAAGGAGTCTGACTTGCTCATAATGGAGGAAAAATGATCTGCCATGCTACTTCTTGAAATCAGAGTAATCCTTAGAAGGGTGTGAAAGGAGAATGGGAAATACTAATGCTAAGCAGAACCCTTCAGGGTTGCCACAATGAATCAATCTTAAATCTCTCAGCGAAGTAGTGAGGACACGAAGGAAGAATGGCCTCTGAGGAGAGGCTGTGCTGGGTTGATTGGTCCTGACCTATCTTGGGTACAAAATGGGGGAATGACTTAAGAATATCTTTATCCTTTTTATCATTTCTACTGACTCAGGAGCACATGTCCTTGAATTCCCGAGTTTGCTCTAAGCTCAGGTCTGGCCATGTGGCTATGGACAAGGATCCAGCTTGCACCTTGGTTTCTCTACCTCAAAAAACCAGAAGAAAATCTTTGCTCAGAGACTTCTTTAGAAACTCACATTCTTGGGGCGCCTGAGTGGCTCAGTGGGTTAAAGCCTCTGCCTTCGGCTCAGGTCATGATCCCAGGGTCCTGGGATCGAGCCCTGCATTGGGCTCTCTGCTTGGCAGGGAGCCTGCTTCCCTTCCTCTCTCTCTGCCTGCCTCTCTGTGATCTCTGTCAAATAAATAATAAATAAAATCTTAAAAAAACAAACAAACAACTCACGTTCTTAACTGTGTGCAGTTGTATTATTAGCAGCACAACTGATGGAAGAGACTGAAGACATGTCCATAAAGAGCCAGATCCACTTTCAAGACAGACTAGACAGCAGGGAAGAGGTAAACGGTGTCGGAAGAGGACAAAGTCAGGTGGAGGGTTCCACTTTGAGCACTGCCTTTACAGATGTGCATATTCAATAGCACAAAGATGTCCAGGGGCTTTGTCATCCATGCAAAAGTGATGCTGAGATTGAAGTGCATCTGGGAGGATGGTCTTTGCATCCAAGTATGCAAGAGGAAGAGGGATCTGATAGGAAGGATATTACAGCTCATGCCAGTTATGTCTCATTAGATTAGAGGCTAAGGGCCCCCTCAGGTTTCCACTTTCCCTTCATGATTCATTCTCTTTGAGGAGAGGTTCTGGGTAGCCAGCAAGATACCATGATTTGGTGGCTCAGATCCCCTGCCTGAGATGTATGATCTCAGAGGCCATATATATCTTCATATATTCCTTTGGCCCACAGAGGAGTATGAAGAGCCCACCATAGGTGGGCCTTTTCTAGATACTCCTGAAGACAATAACAGCAAGTATTTACTATGTGCCAGCATCCTTCAGGGGCTTCACATGTATTACTTTACTTGCTGCTCATCATAACCCATGAGGCTGGGCCTAGTCTCATCTGCATTTTATATTAGGCACTGAGAGGTTAAGTATCTGGCTCAAGTTCGCAAGTCAGAAAGCCTGAGTCAGGATGGGAACACAGGCAGGTTGGCCCCAGAGCCCATGTTCTGGCCAGTCAGGCACTGGTGACCATGACAGGGGAGATCCCTATCCTCATGGAGGAAGAGAAAACAGACAAGGCAATAAGTGATGTTATTTTCAGGACTGATAAATGCTGTAAAGAAAATCAAAGCAGGCTGTGGGGTAGTGACAAAAGGAAGGCTATTTTTAGACAATGTGGTCAGGACAGCCCTCTGTGAGAAGGTGAAATCAGAATAAAAGTCTGAGGGAAAAGGGGAATCAAGCAACAGAAGGTCTGGGGAGAGAGTATTCCAAGCAGAGGGGACCAAGCCTCCATGACGGGAACAAGCTGGGGGTGTGTTTCAGGGACATCAGGAAGGCATCCCAACGTGTGAGGGAGATGAGCAATGGAGAGCCTTTGAGGACTTCTTAAGGATTTCAGATTTTATTGCCATCGTGCTATGAATCCTCTGGAGGGGTCTGAGCAGGGGTATAATCTGCTCTAATTTCCCTTTTAAGCAAAGAACACTCTGGCAGTATGTGGAGCATAGATCATGCAGGCATGGGAAATCAGGGAGGCAAGTCAAAAGGCTATGAGGGGGGTGCCTGGGTAGCTAGTTGTTAAGCTTCTGCCTTCAGTTCAGGTCACGATCCCAAGGTCCTGGGATTGAGCCTAGCATCCGGCTCCCTGCTCAGCGGAAAGCCTGTTTCTCCCTCTCCCCCGCCCCCCCACGCTTGTATTCCCTCTCCTGATGTCTCTCTGTCTCTGTCAAATAAATAAATAAAATCTTTAAACAATAATAATAATAAAAGTAAGTACCTCAAATTAAAAAAAAAAAAAAAAAGGCAGCGGCTATGAAAGCTTCCAGGGTGAAGAAAATAGACATTGCTTTATTTCAGGCCTTTAGGCTAAGGTCAGCTCATACCAGCCTAGAGCAGGGCAGTTGGAGGAGTCACTAACATCTCATAAGCTAACCACGGTAAGTGTTACACCTGGTGATACACCTGGATTCAGGAAGTCTTAGGGAGAAAGGAAGCGAGCAGGAGCTTCCCAGTTGTTGACCTGTAATTGGCTAACAAGTTCTCTAATGGAATAGGAACGCTTTCACTTGTCAAAACCTTTCTGAGCAGAGTTTTCAGGACCCAAATAATCATCTGCTGCTCTCCTGGCAAAGTGCCCTGGGCCTGAAAGTAGGCAACCTATCCCCAACCAGCAAGGAAGTTGCCCTTGCTAGGCTGTCCTGAGGAGGGCACCCTGGCTCCCACAGGTCCAGAGGTTGTAGCATTTGAGCTGGTTTTAAATGTGGGTTCACTGGGGATGTCTGACAGTGGAATCCTTGTGTTCTTGAGGGCGGTTTTACCATTTCAAACCAGGAGGGGACACAGACAATTACATAACAGAAGAAATGGCGGCACAAAGTACTTACAGGCACCTTTTCTAAGCAGTTTCTACTCTGCAACTCTATGCTAAAAGGATAAAGCCAGTCTGTTTGGGAGATGCTTGCCAGCGTCTACATCAGAAAGTGCCAAAGAATTGAATCTGAGTTTATGTGAAATGAGGACTCAGGATGCTTGTTTTTTCCAAGTTCCAGTGCTAAAGCATCCCATAAAATTCAACCAGTGATGCCTGGAAAATGCCATCATCCTACAGTTTTCAAAATGAAAACTCATTTACCTGCCAATATCAAAGTATACGCAAATACGCAGATCAGTTTCTTTTTCTGACTATCCTATTATCTTTTCATGGCCTTCACTGAAGATCATTTCCTAGGTTTGTCTGAATATGGCAAAGTTATTCTGTGGCTAGATAACTGGAGAACTCAAGGACAGTTATCAGAATCTGAAAAGTCATTCTAGAAGGGATTGTTTCATTACCTTGCAAGACTTCTGAATTTGACATAAAGAGAAAACTATGGTAGTTAATATTGCTTCTTTTTTGGAATCACCTAGAGTCAAGCATGAGGAAGGGTTAGGGATGTATATGTATGTATATCTATGCATATATATGCTACGTAGCATGATATGATTTGCTGTCAGCTGAGCTGGTATCTCCTGATGATCCTAAACAAGCCCTTTCCAAAACTTGAGGCAGAACTGAGGGAAATGGTAAGGGATTTCCCTTCCACATTTTATAAACAACTTTACTGCAAGTAAGAGAGATAAGAAACAGAAATAGAGCTTATGGTATGACTGTTGTTAAATCAAAGAAAAATAGTGAAAAAGTTGATTTTTTTAGAGGGCGAGAAAACCAACTGAGAGCAGACTACTTGGCCTCTGACTCTCTAATTAATTTTGCAGAAAGAGGGACATATCACACTATAGGAGGCTGCTGTAGGTGTTCTGGTCCACCTCTGGAGGAAGAGCAAAGCAAGCAGAAATCAAGGTGATCCCTGGCACTTCTACAAGATGAGACAAAAACACCTTCCAGGGTTTGTTATGGGGTCAGTAGCTAAGCAGCTGTGCTCTATCCCATATGCACCTGCAGATACACCTTCCAAGTGGCAACAAAATTCAGGTTCCTCACCAAAAATGGTGTCTCCAAAGAAAGGGCAACAGCGCCTTGAATTATGATTTTAAAAATACTAGGAAAAGTAGAACATATTTATGTTCTCTGACATATGTCAATGCATAAATATGTAAATATATCTCACAAAGGGACATTTTTTAAAAAGTGTCATATTTAAAGGTCAATCTTTAGTGAACGATGAGAATGGAGCCCCCAGGAAGGATGCATTTTCGAGATTCTAGAAAGCTGATATTTTCCTTTATGTTCTCCTTGAGTTCAGTAATATGATAGGTCATCTTTCTGTGTCTATATGAGTAAGAGGAACCGTTTCATGACCCTGTGGTATAAGTCATAAACACCAAAAGCAGTGATGGCCAATTAAGGGGGATATGTCAAAGTTTACAGCTCTTAATGAAAGACAGTACATCATCGAACCATCTTACCTGTCGACGAATTATTCCAAGGTCTCTTTTGGCTTTATTCACTAGGGCTTGAATTTCTACAGGATCCTTTACATTCTTATTTTCTCTGAAGGCATCTCTTATCCTCCTGACAGCATAAGTTCTAAATGAATTCAGGAGAAAAAGAGAAAAAGTGTCAGCAGTCTGAAGCTATGCTTTTAAATGAAATCAAAAGCCTTTCCTTACGAATTAACTGTCTGTATTCCCCTGTGGATAATCCACTTAGATCTTGGCTCTTGGGACATGCCCATCTATTACTATTCTGGGATGACTAAGCAAACAGATTAGGGGAATAAATCTAGCACAAACAATTCACATATACATGGCAAACTGCTACTGAATTGCTCCTTAGATTCCCGGTTCTTCAGTTATTCACGTCTGAGTTCTCTCCATTAATGTGGCTAATTGAACCTTAAATGTACAGGGACAAAGCAAGAAATAAAAGAGGTGAAACGATGTGCCGCATATTCATGCACCAAGACGGTGATCTATGCTTGACTCGGGTCAGCTCTCCAATCTTCTCCCATCTTTTAGCTGTTTATTCCTCTTTTGGAATATAACACATAAGGATCCTACTACAGTCGAGAGTGGAGATCATAGCAAAATGCTTTCCTCCATCTTTTTTTTTTTTTTTTAGATTTATTAGAGAGAGAAAGAAAGAGAGAGAGCGAGAGCACAGGTAGGGGAGGGTCAGCAGGAGAGACTCTTCAAGCAGACTATCCCTGAGTGGGGAGGCAGACGTGGGACTCAATCCCACAACCCATGAGATCATGCCCCATGCTGAAACCAAGAGTGGGATGCTTAACAGACTGAGTCACCCAGGCACTCTTGTTTCCCTCCATCTTTATAGTGCATACATATGCACATATGAGCACATACAAACACCCCTCTCCACCAAATAAACTGCATGCAGCAAAGGATAGCAGTACAAGAGGATGGCTTTCAAATCAGACAAGCTTGGCTTTGCTCTAGGTTCCCACTATTTGTGTGAACTTGGGCAAGATTCCTTTTTTTTTTTTAAAGATTTTTTATTTATTTATCTGACAGAGCTCACAAGTAGGCAGAGAGACCCACAGAGAGAGAGAGGAAGGGAAGCAGGCTCCCTGCTGAGCAGAGAGCCTGATGCGGGGCTCGATTCCAGGACCCTGAGATCATGACCTGAGCCGAAGGCAGAGGCTTTAACCCACTGAGCCACGCAGGCACCCCAGATGGGCAAGATTCTTAACAGAAGCCCACGTTCCCTCATCTGTCAAATGGGCATAATACCACCTACCTCTGAGGGTTACTGGGAGGATTCAGCTTTTTTAATTTTTTTTTAAAGATTTTTATTTGAGAGAGAATGAAAGTGAGAGAGACACAGAGAAGGAGAAGCAGACTCACTGCTGAGTGGAGAGCCTGATGTGGGGCTTGATCCCAGGACCCTGGGATTGTGACCTGAGCTGAAGGCAGTCACTTAACCGACTGAGCCACCCAGGCGCCCCAAGCAGTCAGCTTTATCACATAACCCAATCAATGAAAGCTCTTCCTAATACCTTAATGAATTAGTACTCCTTTCTCCTCACTTCACAGAGTCAACTTCATCCTGCATCCTCAGGGTCATACTATGGTGTGTGGACAGATGGCAAAATGGTCTGGATAATCAAGAGTCCTTAACCTGATGTGCCGCCTACATGTGCATGACTACAATAGTCATGGCTCTGCCCCATGCCCTCCGCACGTACGCAAGACTGAAGATAAGAGAAGGAGGAGGAATCCAAGTCAGTCATAGCACACACCATTTTCTCCAGTCCTTTTATGATCTCAGACAGCTCTGCTTTTAAGTTTAACCATCAGTTAAAGAATCCATGTGAAACTGTTAATAGCATTTATACACAGAGGCAAAGAGATGAGAAAGGGGAATATACCCTCTTTGGGAGATGGGAGTGTGTTTGGGGAGATGGATATAATTTACTGGGAAAACTTGTTTTAGAGAAGACTACTTTCATTCTAGATCAACTTTCCTAAAGTAAAAAGAAATTTTAAATTAAAAATCCAAATGGTGGGTCTCTTTGTGTTTAAAAGCAAAAGTAAAATGAAATCTTGTGCCATTAAGAATCATGAAGGAGAAAGGCAGACACTTTTAGGTCATAAGCCCCTGGAGAGTCCTTCATATGAAGCCTCGGTGAGCCAATGGGAGTATTTGCAGAGATGGTCCTGGGTACTCAGGATCAACCTTTGGGCAACCATGACTGGAAATGGAATCCCTAAACTAGCAGACACTATGTAACAACAGGGGCTCCTTCATTATGAAGGCTTGGCAAGGATTTTTACTAGTAGACTCTATCAGATATTCTTCTGGATAGCTGCTAATCTAACAAGATTTTAGCCAGCAAAGCTAAAAGCAATTTCTAGGCTACTTTCTTGCACAGCATGATGGTTATTAACATAACACAGTATCACTGTCCTTCCTCACACCCACCCATTCCTCACAAGTTTCTTTGTCGGTGGTGATGGGAGCAGAGTGGACACCACAATTTAATTCTAACATTTTGTTCACATATAGCACTGGTTTTGGAACAGGAATTTACCCCAGGAGTCATCCGTTTTTTAGTTCTTCACTCAAGATGCTGCTTGGGCTTTTTGGAAAAATGAAATGGTCAACAGAAGTTGTTACTAAATTCATTTTTCTAGAAGCCAGTGACTAGCCCAGAATAGCTAGCAAAAAAAGGAGTACGGCTTGGAACACGAAGTCTGAAGTTCTTCTAAAGTTGAAGGAAATCGGAAAATAACTTACGGCGCTCAATGATTTCTATCAGCTGAGCTCAAGGTCCAGCCTTTTACACAGTCGGCTGTGTATTCTTGTCTCCCCAGATCTCCAAAGTCCACACCTAGAGGAATAAAGTTCTAGGTGTTTGAATTAAATGTGTCCAAAGTAATCAAAAGTTGTCTTTTGACGCCTGCACCTCTAACATGAATAATGTGATGATGGCTCTCTCTTCTCTTTCTTGTTCCTCCTCCTCCTCCACCATCTAAAACATACAGAGTTTTTCTTCGCCCCAGGAAGTCACTGCACTGGCTCAGAACCATACAAGTAATTACTACTGCAAGGACAATTTTTCAGTTGTATGAATTATTTCTTTTTTCTTAAATAGATTTTTGAATTTGGGGGGGGGCAGAGGGAGAGGGCAAGAGAATCTTAAGCAGGCTCCAAGCCCAGCGCACAGCCTGTCGCGGGGCTTGATCTCACCACTCTGAGATCATGACCTGAGCGGAAATGAAGAGCTGGATGCTTAATGGACTGAGCCACCCAGACGCCCCAGTTGTAGGGATTCTTTCAAGTGATCATAACTTTGTGAAGGTAATCACAAATCTGCCCGAATCCTCGAATTTCGTAGGAGAGGGTGAACCACCAATGTTTCGGTTCTGCCCCGCCCCCTGGTTTTTATCCTTTGCGTTTTTATCCTTTGTGTTTTTTCCGCCACTACAAAGGAAACCGTTTATCTTTGAACACATTCTGGCTATTGGTCTCTTGACCCTATCACTGAGCAAGAACATTCCAAAGGAAAATGTGCAGCTGCTGCATGATGCCTGCCTGAGGATGGTCCTAGGAGTCAGATGCTGTTTGAAATAGGGTATAAAAAATTATCAAATAAAAGGCAACACAACAGCCAGAGCTCCCAGCTCTGAGAAAGTGACCCCATCCACAGAAATAGTAAGGCTATGCTGCTCATACAGTTCCTTTCCCTCCATCCTCCCGAAGCCCTACTGAGTTTCTTCATGCTCCTTCGTGCAGATTTCCATTTGGCTTTTCTTCTCTACCCCATCCTTTGCCCTCTGGTCTACTGTGAGACCTCTGCGTGAGGCTCTACTCACTAAAGGCTCTACTGACTATCCTTTCACTGCTGCAAGGATCAAACTCCTGTATGAGATTCTCCCACCCACTGTAATTTCCCAGCTGCAAAATAAACCGCAGACAGTAATGGCAACTCTGTAGTGCCCGAGGTCTTGCTTTACTCCCTCCCCCCTTCCAACACAGGCCCTAATAATCACAGTACTTGGAGGCTCACATTGGTTGCAGCATCAGAAAGGTGAGTTTGGGAAACAAGCTGATAGAATACCTGTGTCATCCTTCATCACCATCCCACCCCACAATCTGGTTTCTTTGCTTATCCATCCTACAAAAAACATCGGGGCTTTTTCCTTCCTTCCTCAACCCCAAGTCATGTATCTTGAAAACAAAACAATGTGACCCTTTCTTTAGCCTCTCTGGGGCCAACTCCTTCAATGGCTTGGTAGAATATGTGCTTCATCAACTTGCTTTAACTCAAATGGGCCTCGTCTCTGAAGACAGTGCTTCCTTTACAGCCCCTATGAGAAAGCTGCTTAATTTAGCCATGTCCCCAGATTCCAAGGGACTGAGAGGAGAGTGCCAGTGTGTTCTGCAGTGGGTCATGGGTTCATCATTACACATCTTTGAAGCAACGCTACCTAATGAAACCATGTTGTATGTCTCTATGACACTGTCAGCTGCTGACTTAATATCAAGTCTCAAGATTCATCAAGGCTTAGTATCCAAACGGCACTCAGTGCATACACCGGCCACTTAAAAATTTAAGCTTAAACTTTAAAAATTATAATTTTTAATAAAAATAAGATCCTTTAAAATCAATAATTTTTATAATGAGATAGATATCAGTGCTTGCCATTTTTTACTGAGTTATCTATGTTTGCTTTACTGATGGAGAGTTCTACAGTAAGCTGGTGTCGTGTCTCACTCTCTGGATCTATTGGTTATTTCTTCTTAGGCTACTTTGTGAGTTCATCTTACTCTGCTGCCTCTTCTATGTTGTACTCTCTACAACACAGAGAGTTTTCTTTTAAATAAAATCTCCTCCACTAACTGAATCTGTGCCCAAGGTTTACTATCATATATATGCCACTGGCTACCAAGTCTCTCTAGTCCATGCCTGTTTTCTGAGTCCCAAATCCATATAACCCAATTAATTGCTTTTTGGACTTGCTAACGCAAGACATCCACTATACCTCCTACAGCTTCTTGTACTGAACTCTTTCAAACTGAAGTCACCATCTTCCTTCCTCCCTGGCCCCAGTGCCCAAATTTTCCTTTGCAGGCAGGTGCATTTTCATACAGCTATCTAAGTCAGACATTTGGGGATTCATCCTAAATTTCTTCCTTTCCCTTAACTCCTTATATTCAATCAAGCAGAATATTTTTGTTTCAACCTTTTCTATCTCTTCTGAATCACCTTCCACTCCTTCAAACCTTCAGTCCTAATCTTGGTTCAGGCTCTTATCTCTCACACTAATGCAACAGCCTTGGGATTATGGCTTGTGTGATGTACAATAAAATGGATACTAACAACAAGAGAGAGAAAGCTCAAGGACCATTTGACTTGACTGGGGTGGTGTTTTCACAACATCTACATTGTCAAGACACTGAAATTGTACACTTAAAACATGCATTTTATTTTAGCTAAATTATTTCTCAGTAGTGTGACCTTTTCTTTTTATTTTTTTAATTATTATTTCTAAAGATTTTATTTATTTGACAGACAGAGATCACAAGTAGGCAGAGAGGCAGGAGGGGTGGGGGGAAGCAGGCTCCCTGCTGAGCAGAGAGCCCCATGTGGGGCTTGATCCCAGGACCATGGATCATGACCTGAGCTGAAGGCAGAGGCTTAACCCAATGAGCCACCCAGGTGCCCCGTCCTTTTCTTTTTTAAAAAAGATTTATTTGAGAGAGAGAGTTTGAGTGTGCACATGAGTGGGGGTGGGGAGAGAAGAAGAGGGAGAAGCAGACTCCCCACACAGCAGGGAGCCCAATGCAGGGCTCAATCCCAGGACCCTAGGATCATGACCTGAGCTGAAGGAAGATGCTTAACTGACTGAGCCACTCAGGTGCCCCTCTCATTTGGGTGACTTTTAAGGAAAATTGAAAAAACTAAATAGTATAGGAGTTATATTTGCCCACTTTTAAGAAAAGCAAAAGGATATCACCAAAGACTGCAATGCTAGAAAATGATTATGTACATGGCTGAAGTAGAAATTAATGCTGTACTATAGAAACCAGGACAGAGGACAAACTGGAAAATCAAATTTGAAATAGAAAAATTATGTAAGTTGATGAGAAATATATAAGAAAAAAATTAAGCTTTCGAACAGGGCAAAGGTATATAACCTATGAATAATAAGTGTGAACAAACTGAACTGGGTAGGTAATTAGAGTTATAATGGAAGAAAATGTCCCAGGAGTGATTATGAAACACTGGGAAGACTCACTGAGGTTTAACCACCAGAGTACGATGCCAAGAGATTTACTTATAAAACCCTGAACTCCAAGGTCAGAGAAAAAATACTTTAAGAAAGGATAAAGAAAGACCTTGAAGTACGTAATAGAGAATGGAATATGGATAGGTATATCCTCAGAATTCTGTTCTCAAGACTACAAAGAAAAAGGCTGCTCTCCATAGTCATTTGCTGTCTTGAGGGCCCAAAGGGGGAAGAAAATAATATCTACGATTGATGGCACAAGTACCATGCTCAGGACACTGTGCTAAGTACTGGAGAGACACGATCTCACTTAATCCTCACAAACTACGGCTCAGAGAGATTCAGAACATTTAGGCCAAGATTACATGTCTAGTAAGTGGCAGAGATGGGTCCTGAACCCAGTGTGATTTTCACCTCGAAGCTATGCTTCTTCCAGAGGTCGATAAATGCCGTCCAAATTTTGAAAAATACTTGGTATAAGCCAAGTAGTTAATCGTTTGAAAAGGCATTAAAAAAAATTGTCTCTTGCTTCACAAAGCTTAAAAAGATCATCTGGTCTCTCAATGCTGCTTCAAGTGTTCCTACAAATAGTTCGAGCACTAAGAATGTCTTATGAGCAGTAGCTCCAGGCATTATGAGGGAAAAACTACTGATATAAGCAGTAAGAGTGGGTGAAATAATTGAGATTAATTGTTTTAAAAAGGTGGATAGTGATCAATAAGAAGACTTGTGGAGTGAGGAGGTGAAATTACTATCAGGAAACCTACTTCGGAGACCAAGCCTTCTTACTTTTGGGGCAGCTATAAATAAAACCTATTACATACTTCTCTATTAAAATCCCCTAATGGCTTTCCATTATCTTCAGGATAAGGGTCAAATGCAGAGACGGTATACTCCTGCTCATCCCTTCTACTCTATCGAGCACTCCTTCTAGGATGGTCCACCAACTCCAGCCATGTGGGAAGACTTGTAGTGTCCTCAGTCCTCTCTGCTTTAGGCCTGCTGGTCCTCCATACAAGGAATGTCCTCCCTCAGCTTGATTCCTTGGCTAACTCCTACTTGTCCTTAAAGACCTAACCCAGTTAGAAACAAATATGACAAAACATTCATATCCTTAGCATATAAATAGCACATATAAATTGAGTGGGAAAGACATTAGGCCTACAGTAAATAAATAAGAGTTCAGAAACAATAATTCACAAGAGAGCACAAAGAGGGACTAAATTTAGAGAGATAAATGGACAGAGATACATGAATGTTCAGCCTCAGTCATAATCAGAGAAATGCAAATTTAAATAAGGTACGATTTCTGCCATCAAATTAGCAGAATTTTTTTAAAAAAACAGAAGGCCTTTATATCAGGCTGGTAGGAGTTATGGACTGTACTTCCTGTGGGGAGAAAATAGCATAGTAATATGTAATAAAGTTGGTAACTGTTTATTCAGTAATTCTACTTTTAGTAATCCTACAGAAATAACCCAAAGTATGCATGAAGATGTATACTGAAAGATGTTTATTACAGGGACACCTGGGTGGCTCAGTTGGTTGAGCAGCTGCCTTCGGCTCAGGTCATGATCCCAGTGTCCTGGGATCGAGTCCCACATCGGGCTCCTTGTTCGGCAGGGAGCCTGCTTCTCCCTCTGCCTCTGCCTGCCACTCTGTCTGCCTGTGCTCGTGCTCTCTCTCTCTCTCTTTAACAAATAAATAAATAAAACCTTAAAAAAAAAAGTTCATTACAGAATTATTTGTAAGCATTAAAAGTAAAAGCAACCCTAACTGGGTTCAACAATGGAGAAGTGGGGGACGCCTGGGTGGCTCAGTTGGTTAAGCGGCTGCCTTCAGCTCAGGTCATGATCCCAGCGTCCTGGGTTCGAGTACCGCATCGGGCTCCTTGCTCGGCAGGGAGCCTGCTTCTCTGCCTCTGCCTGCCTCTCTGTCTGCCTGTGCTCACTCTCTCTGACAAATAAATAAATAAAATCTTTAAAAAAAAATTAAAAAAAACAAAACAATGGAGAAGTGGCTACATAATTTATGAAATTATGCTTTTAAAGTTAATGTTTCAAAAAACTTAAAGTCCCAGGTGCAAAAGTCAAAGGTATAAAACAATATAAGGAGAAAGATCATTCTCTCTCCCAGTTCTTCTCTGTAGATGCAATTAGAGCAGTTTTTTACTAGCCTCTCAGAGGGTAGATTGTTGTTAAAACTGCTATATTTTTTTTCCACAAGTGGCAGCATTCTAAACGTATTGAGTACCTTTAATTCTTCAATCAAAATGTATCAGTAAGCATTTCATACCAATACAAATGGAGCTGACCCATAAGTGGTTTTGTCATATTCCACTGTATGAATTAGAATTCATCTGGCCAGGCTTTTATTAACGGATATTTAGTTATATACAATCTTTCTATTACAAACAGTGCTGTAATTAATCAATATCCTTGTTTACTGTAGCACTGTATATCTCTGAGATGAATTCTGAAAAATGGAACTTACAGGGCAAAGGACATGTGTATTTATGATATTTAAAATGTGTATTTAAAATATTGTCCAAATTCTGTGTAGAGGTTCCACCAGAAATGTATTAGCGTGACTGTTTCCTAACACCTTTGCCAAAACAATGTGTTATCTGACTTTCCAATCTTTGCTCATCTAACAGGTGGAAACAGTATCTCATTTAGAAATTTTTTGTTGTTGAGGTGAAAAATGTAACATTATACTGGTTTCAGGTGTACAACATAATTTGATACCTGTATAACACACTGAAATGGTCACCACAATAGGTCTTGTTAACATCTGTCACCATACCAAATGAACTTGAAGGACTTACTCTCTTGGCAACTTTCAAGTATGTTCTATATTACTGACTGTAGTCAGCATGCTATACATTACTGCCCCATGACTTATTCATAACCCTAAGTTTGTGTCTCTTGAACCTCTTCACCTGTTCTACCTACTCCCCAACCCTTTCCCCTTCAGCAACTGCCATTCTGTTTGCTGTATCTATGACTTTGGTCATGTTTTGTTTGGTCATTTGGTTTCTTAGATTCCACATGTTAAGTAAAATCATATAGTATTTGTCTTTCTCTGTCTGACTTATCTCCCTTACCATAATTCCCTCAAGGTTTGTCCATGTTGTCACAGATGGCAAGATTTTTGTTCTTTTTTTATAGCTGAGTAGCATTTCATTGTGTGTATGTATATACACAACACATCTTCTTTGTCCATTCCTCCACTGATGGACACTTAGGTTGTTTTCATACCTTGGCTATTACAATGCTGTAATGAACAAAGGTGGGTGCATATATCTCTCTGAATTATTGTTTTCACTTTCTTCAGATATATTCCCAGAAGTAAAATTGCTGGATCATATGGAATTTCTATTTTTAATTTTTTGAGGAACTTCCATATTGTCTTCTACAGTGGCTATACCAATTATATTCCCACTAAGAGTGCATGATGATTGCTCCCCTTTTCTCCACATCTTCACCAACACTTGTTATTTCTTTTGTTTTTGAGAATAGTCATTCTGACAGGTGTGTGGTGATATCTCATTGTGGTTTTGATTTATATTTCCCTGATGAGTAGTGATGTTGAGCATGTTTTCATGTGTCTGTTGGTCATCTGTAGGTCTTCTTTGGAAAAATGTCTATTAAGACCTTCTGCTCATTTTGGGGGAATGGAGCTGACCATCTTTTTGCAAGCTTAAAGCCATTTGCATTTCTGTTCGAATATTCTTTACCTTTTTTGAACTGAATGATTTGTCTTTTTGATTCATCTGTAAGATCTATTGTGAGAAGTTGAAATGCTCTCCCCAGTCTATCATTTGGCTTTATGATATCTGTGCATTTTTGCCATGTAGAGATGTTTAGTTTCTACAGAGTCAAGTGTGTCAATTTTTACGTTAGGGCTTCTGGGTTAATTATATGTACAAAAGCCTTCTCTACTGTGAGATCACAAGAAAACATTCACCCATGTATTCTTGAGACTCTTCATGGATTAATTTTTTGTTTCACTCTTTCTGGAATTTATTTTAGTGGAAGGTGTTGAATTTGAATCTAACTTTAGCCTCTAAGGTTAAGTATTTTAAAATGAAGGCTATAACTATATACTCAGAATGACGTCAATTGTGGAATATATAGGCACAGAAGAACTAGAAGGAAATACAATGGCATGTTAACAATAATTGCTTTTGGCTACTGGGGTTTATGCTGTCTAGATTATTACAATAACCATAATTTCCTCATAATTTTTAAGTTCCTAGTGACATCATAAAATCAGTAATATACTTTAAAATAAAGGAGAGTCAGCAATAGAGAAGGCTCAATTCATGGGAGAAAAGATTGGGTTTTGAATCTCTGGTGAGACCGACCAGGATGGCAATAAACTTGAAACTCAATGATGAAGAATGAGGCACAAACATGGTGGGGGGGAGATGCAATTGTTCAAAAGAAAGCAGTAGGATGGGAAGTGGAACTAGCTCTGGAGACACAGTAAATATTTAAGAGCAAGCAGAGAGGGTCAGAGAAGAGGCAGAAGAGAGAGGAGACAAGAAAGCATACTTTACACATTATAGAGTAAGTTTGCTCCAAGTCCTACAAAGGATAACACCAAGGCCAAAAAGGGCTCCAATGAAGTTTGTAGATAGGATATTATTTAGTAACTTTAGCAAGAACAACATCAGCATATATTTACTGACTACAATGTAGTAAATGTATAGAAGAAAAAAAAACCCCTAAATTCTTGGAAATACACTCATAAAGAATAACTGAGGCTAGAAAAATTTCATTATACAATAAGAGAATATTTTTAGAATAAGGAAAAGGATTATGCATAAAATCTCTGGAATAAGGTCAAGGCCATACTTAGATGAAAATTAATGGCTTATATAGCCTTATTAGTAATAAAATAAAAGTAGTATTTAATATTTCTTAATATTTTAGAAAAGATTTTATTTATTTGAGAGAGAGAGGAGAAAGGTACACCTGTGTGTGCAAAGGGGGGGGGGCAGAGGGAGAGGGAGAGAGAGAATCTCAAGCAGACTGCCCTGAGCCCGACATAGGGCTCGATCTCTCGACCCCTGAGATCATGACTAGAGCCAAATCAAGAGTTAGATGTTTAACTGAGTGAGCCACCCAGATGCCCCTTTCTTAATATTTTAGAAAAACAAAAGAGTATCCCATGAGAAAATAAGGAGAAAAAAGCTATTTTTAAAATGTGTCAAACAAATTAAAAATGAAAAAAAAATCAGGGGAAGTAGCTAAGACAAATGAGTTTATTCTTTCATGTTATGGTTTCTAGGATATACATACATTAGAAAATAAAGCGGTGAGGAAAAGAGAGTGAGGAGGATAGGAAGTTTGAGAGGAGGGGTTTAAAAGAATCATTTCAGAAAATGAGAGCATGTGCAGACTCCAGAACTTGACAACCAGAAGGGGCCGGCTGAGGTTGGAAACAGCCAGAATGGTGGTACCAACTTGCCAAACATGGTGATTCTCCTTTTCCTCCAGTTGTGGTTGGTTGTCCAGGTTGTTACAGAAAAGAGAGATGTTTGAGGAAATCCATATTTGCAGGTTTGAGAGATGAGAGTAAGAGAAGGGCAAGACAGACAGCGAGAGACAGAGAGAGAGAGAGGAGAGAGAAAAATGCTCCAGGGCTCAAAGGAGGTGGTGCTAGGAATTTCTTCCCCCATGGCCTGAACCGCTGAAAACCCCAGTTCTTAGCACTTAGGCTATCACCCCACTCAACAACCCCTTGGCGGGATTTAAGTCCTAATCTAAATGTCCAATAATAAACAGTCAAAGAAATTATGGCAAATTAGCGGACTATATCTATTAAAATAATAAATACAAAAATTATGTACAAATGAGAAAAAATGTATTTGAAAAACACGATCTAAAAAAACCAATTTCATGTAACTACAGATTTTCAGTAAGTTTCTATGGAGAATTTTTTAAAGTAACAGTCTCTTTAAAAAGAAAAAAAAAAAGCTAATAAAATAACAGCAAGCAAGAAAGGCACCACTGTTCTGTAGCAGATATTCTGAACCTCAGGCCCTGGAGGAAAAGTTTACAAGCATTCTGTCTCCATTTCCTTTTTGATGCTTAAAAACATTTAATATTTTTAACCTATAATTCATCAAAATTGAACTTGTAATTATCACTTGGATCCTTCCTCACATCCGCTGACATTTTGTTGCAAACAAAATTTTTCAAAATGTAAACCAATTTATCAAAGTAAAGGCCACCTATAAAACTAGGGTTGGGCTTTCTGCAGTGAGGCATACAGATCAAGTAGTTGGGAAGTCCTGGTTTCTCTTTTATTTGGTTTTAGATGCAGTTCTTTGGACAGCACAGTCCCACGCGAGCTGGCTCTAAGAGCTGGCGGCTGGGAGGCTCAGACCTGCAGTCCATTCACATATTCCTGGCCTGAAAGATGACCAGGTCCTTCATTTGTGAAGTCCTGCAACTACTCTCCTTAGGGGAAACACAAGATAATACTCAAGTATTAATTGTCCTCACATCCACAGATCCTCTTCTTATGGAACTGACCATCTCTTTTTTACAAGTTAGCCCCATGGCATAAAAGGCTCTGCGTGCAGGGATATGGTTTTCTGGCTGTTTCCTCCTACCAGAAATGAGCTTGACCTAGTACCACAAAATCAAGTTCAAGTTTTCATTATGTAATAAGGGATAAAAGTCAGGCTACCCAATATAATTTTAAAAATTTTATTTTAAATTATAGTGTGAACTAGCCAGTGTAAGACTTGACCTTTAGATGGTTTAAAATTTATGGAGAATAACTATCCACAGTAAGAATATTCAATTAATTACTTCTGGATTTTCCACTGGGAGGGGGTTGGTGTAAAGCAGGAATGATGGAAATTCCTCTTGGTCATTAAACTCAAATGTCTTCATTAAAATTTCCTATCAGTGCTGCTAAAAAGGAGCCAAATAAAATGCCTTTTATTTCATTCTTTCGTCCTGCCATCAGTCACCAGCAACAATAAATGAGCAAAGAAGAAACGACAAGAGGGAACAGGTAAGTCACCTAGCTTGTGCTCAATGTATTACTAAGGATAATTCACATACCAAAAAAATTGCAGAATGATTCTCCCTACCCCTTCTTACAATGTGTGAAGCAGCAGAATATTTGCTGGGCTATTCAGAAGTAAAGAAAAAACTACATAAAAATATTCCAGGTATATAGTGCCCATACCCATCCAGAAGAAAACCAGAAACCAGGAGATAAAATAGGTATCAGGCCCTGGAATCATGACCGCAAAGTACAGTCAAAATCCTGGTGAGCTTCCCCTGAGTATCCTGGCTTTGGAAAGGACAGCAACAGACAAGCTGGGTCACAGTTCCCTCAGTCCCTGAACACCGGATTGAATCCAGGGTAAGGGAGGCCATTAGCTAACTTTACTTTGCTTACTTGGAGTTAAAGGGTTCTGAATGCTCTATGCAAATTTATGCAAATGAGAACATTAATCACAGCCCTAGATTTACTGAGAAAATCTGGTAGCCCTTTCTCCCTTTGGAGAGCTTTAATTTTGCTTTACATAGAGAAGAGGCATCTCTAAAGTCCTGTCTAGTCTAAAAATTCTATGAATTTAAAAATGCAATTAACCTCGATGTCTCCTGGGATGTCATAAGCAGCATGAGGCATGGAATATCATGTACCATAATAAAGGGATGGTTATTCTGATCTAGGTGCTCTATGGCCTTGAAAGAAAGTTTGTTTGCTTGGCCATCTATAATACAAACAGCTTGTTACTGTATCTTTCTTCAAAGTAGGTCAAAATATTTCCATGTATTATGTAATTTATTGCCATAACATCTTTGTGATTCATCTAGTAGGTATTTGTGTGTTAGGATTTAATTTTATTTTAAAGAACTTGAGGACTTTAAGACTGAAGAGAACTGAGCAAACGTTTGCATTTACAAATCTGGTTGCTGCTTACCATACTGCTTTTTCACATTAATACTTACTAAATATTAGAATGATGCTTGCCATTTATCTGCCCAAGCAACAATAAAGTACACACGGTAGGTCAAACCACAAATGCAGTCTCGAAATAAAACTCTGTGATGCATATAAACCTAAGTCTCCTCATTTTGCCACAGGACTGGTGGCGATGGACATCTTTAGCTGTGGCCATACCACATCTCTCCCTTCAACGGCAGGTGGTGGCTGAAGGAGGCTGGTCATAGGCTGTCCCTCTAACCTTCCATGTCTTGCTTACTACTTACAGCTCCTGTCCAAAGTCAAGTCTTGGCAATTCTCTTGGGATACAGATGATTCTCAAAGGTGGTGACACTTTCTGGACACTGAGGTGCATAGTTGGTTAGGAAGACATGGTATTCTAAAGACAGGCAATTACATGTCATTACACTGACAGAAGCCAAGACGCTTTGCAGAAGTGTGAACAGTTCAAGAGAGGAATGCACTGCATGGCTAATAAAAACCCTTCACCACATGGCACTGGGCCTTTGCCTTTGAAATTTGATAGTCTTCTTCCAACTGCTTAAGTCCAAGGTCTTAGCACTGCTGCTCTTCGGATACTGACCACAGTGTGTAGACACCAGGTCTGACTGGTAAGATATGAAGGGCTTTCTGCCCCGTCACTTAAGAGTTTAGTACTGAAAACTCACGGATCAGAAATCTGCAACACATTTTGAGTTGCATGAAATTTTTATTACTTGGCCTAAACCTAAGGCTGACATTTCAATATCTATAAATGCTCAGAGCATAAAAGCATTTGGCTTCAGTGTGGTCTGTAATTCCATGATCCAAAAAGCCCAGCCTATAATAACAAACAGCACGTTCATAGTAGATACTGAGCAATGTTTAATGTAGGGTGTACAAACTTAAATGAGTTCCACCTTCTTTACCTCCTAAAATTGTAAAACTGTCCACCTTGCATTAAAAGCCACACGAGTGTGATAAACTGTATTTACTTAGAACTATCATTGATGGGTTAACAGAAAAAGAGGTCCCAATCTCTCGGCCCATGTTCAACACACTGAGGTTCAGTTGGGAAGCTTTCCTTGCTGCATCCTTTTACAAAACATGTTTCTTAGAAATAAGAAGCTCTTATGTGTATGATCAACCATAGCAGGCAGAAAACGGATGATCTGGCAGATTTGGGGAGGACCTACCTTCTAATTGCCTAGTTGTGCTTTCAAGAGCCTAAAGCAGGTGAAAATCAGATCTGACAGCATTTTCCAACATGTTTTATGTGGGAAAAAAAAAAATCCTAGTAACCCCCTGGGAAGAGTTAGAAAGAGTATTTGCATATTAAAGCAGTAAAGAAACCTGGAAACATGGGAAGACAAAGTTAGGCACCCAGATTCATTCACAGAACCTCTTC
This sequence comes from Taxidea taxus jeffersonii, assembly GCA_003697995.1. NCBI lineage: Eukaryota > Metazoa > Chordata > Mammalia > Carnivora > Mustelidae > Taxidea > Taxidea taxus. The sequence goes on from ML103466.1 coordinate 205,399, forward strand.
CCATGCCCAATAATACACACTACATTCTGGGAAATGCTGATCTGGACAAACCTTCTCCCGAGGGTGCTGCTTTCAGGTTCAAGAGCTGGAGACTGAATGGGAATGGGCAGGTCCCAGGCCCTCTGCAAGTCCTGCTCAGTCATCAAACACTTCTTTCACAACAACCACTAACTGGTCCAGCACACTGCCTACACACCAGACATAGCCTTGTTACTTTACTTGTATCTTCTTCAATCCTCTAGCAACCCAGCCTAAGAAGGGCATCAGCTGCTCCGTGGTATGTGAACTCCATTATAGCAGAGATCCTCGACAGAGATCCCAGCCCCTTCTCCCACAAAGTCACCTGCCACATAGATCCCACAGCCAGTCCAAAGTCAGATCACAGTAGTAAAGGGGATCAGAACATTCTGCCCCCAAATATGTCACTCTGGTATTTGGTTATTTTAAACAGCAGGCAATTGAGAAACAGCAGATACAGGAAGGGCTGTCTGTCCTTTCTGCCCAAAGGCAGGGGATAATTTCCCACGAGAAAGGTGTCCTCCCAGTACCAGTAGAGAGCGAACATTCTTATCACTGGAGATGGGGAATCTCCGTCAGGATGAGTTTGCACAAATAAGCCATACTAAAACAACTCTTATGGGGTGCCGGGGTGGCTCAGTTGGTTAAGCGTCTGCCTTTGGCTTAGGTCATGATCCCAGGGTCCTGGGATCACGCCCCACATTGGGTGCCCTGCTCAGTGGGGAGCCTGCTTCTCCCTCTCCCTCGATCTCTTTGAAATAAATGAAAATTAAAAACAAAAACAAAAACAAAACCCCTTACATTCCATTAGTTTCCTCCATATATTTCCTACTTTCCTATAATATACTACCCCCCCAAAGCTACAATCCTTTTCTGTGTCTCATCTCCCTCATCACTTCTCCACAGCTTATCACCCTTTGTAAAAATGGTATACTAGTCTCCAAGTCTAACTTCTTTTTCGGGAGCCTCATTTTTCTATATAGACATGCATGTGCCCTATAAAAATGTTAACACGAAACACAATTTGTATGCTTTCTCTTTTGTTAATCTTTTCACAGTTTAATTTGCAGGTTCCTGGAACAGAACATAAGGATTGTCTTATGTCTGCTACAGTGGCCTGTGGGATCACTCAGGACCGTGGACAGTTCTGGCTTGAGAAGATGCCAATAGATCTGTCGCTGCCCTGGTCTTGCCTGATCAGGTTGCGATTCTACAGCTCTTTCCCCAGCTTGTCCCTTCACTTCTCCATTGAAACTAACCACTTGCTTTTGCTTAAAGATGGGTAAGTAAAAAATTTAACTTCAATTTCAACCCCTGATTCTTAAAATGGCCTATACTATATATCCTTCTATCATATTGTTTAAAAAGAAAGTAAAAAATTCTCATTATTATTTAAGATGATTAAATTTAGCACCACTTTATTTCTGAAGTATCAGTTTTGGGGGAATATTCACCTTTATTTAAAAATATTTATTTCGTCTGTAACCAATATCTCTGAGGTGGAGAGAATGACACTTTGGGAGATGTACTTTTCAGGCAAAGGAGAGTCACTGGCCCATGTGTTTGCTCACTCATATGCTCCTCCATTTAGCAGCAGGTACTGGGTTAGGTCCTGAAGGGTCAAAGTGGAAATAGACCAAGGCTTTACAAAGCTCTTGGTGCCAGAGACACACTCTAAATTACTATAATGGGAATATATATGTGTGCTCTGAGAACAGACAGGAAAGAGGGAATAACTCAGCCTGGGGGTTTGGAAAGTCTTTCTGGGAGGCTGACCTCTTTGAAAGATGAACAGAATTTTACCAGAGTGCAGCAGCCATTCTGCATAGGGAGGCCAATGATGAACTTAGAATTCAAAATTCCGTATTTCTATATGACTGGGAAGTATATGGAAAAGAAAAGAGGAAAATATGGAAGAAGGAACAGAGAATTTTGGAGGAAGGGGAAGAGAAAGACTATTTTTTTAAACATAAGCCTCTGAACATGGGATGGAATTCTCTGGTAATATAGAGTTGCTAGGTTAAGGGGGAAAGACAGTACTTTCACAGTGAAGTTGTAGTTTTAGTGTTAGAGCTCACAAGCAAAGTTTAGTTCCCACTAGTGAGCACCTCCAACTCCTGTACCCCATGGCTTCATGGTAGTCCCACTCCTAGGCCGCCTCTCAGCCTCTATCACCATTTCTGGCCCTACTGTGTACCCCCATTACACTGCCTTCCCCCTAGCGTTTGTGGACAGTGTGTCTACCCCACCAGGTTCTCTGTCTCTTCAAGACAGGTGCCATGACCCTGTTCATCTTTACTTCCCCACAGGCCATACTATGCTTTGCTCATAGTAGGTGCCCTACAGCTACTGTTGAATCGGAAAATTTTATTTAATCAGAAAACAAAATACCAAAAACTGTCATAAAAATCTATGAACCAATGGTATATACAAGATTTCTAAACCAACAGGAATAAAAATTCAATTCTACTTAGCCAGAATTATATACAGCAATAAATTGACATTAATATTTTTTAACCTGACAAGCAATTTTAGATATTATTTTTTACTTCCCCTATTACCTACATGTGTATATCTTTTCTTTACCATCATTTAATAATTATTATAGTGAATTACCAATGTTAGACAGTTCTGAAAATAACCTCCATCTATCTCCAATTACTGCACATTATACTTCAACATTTCACATATTAAGCCTAATTTGAACACATCGTCACAATTCTATTTCAGCAACAACATTAAATATGTGGAGTTAAGTTACTCTAGAATACTTTAGATAGGAAAATAATCTGGTTGTGTTGGTCTTAAGTATGTAGTTTAAGGCCTGTTCTTTTTTCTCTGTGTCAAGCTTTACTTGGTTACTAAGTAGTTCACCAGAAAACAGTGGGTTTATTGACTGACTGCCACTGAAAAAAACCCTGAAAACTTAAAATGTTCCCACTAGTTTAGAGATTAATAATCCATAGATTAATAACTTTGGCTTAGAACCAGAAAAAAATGTTATCACCGTGCAAAACGCTGAACTCTACCCTTCAGAGGGAAACTATGCCAAAAGAACTATGACCACTTGGAAAGAACCAAGTACAGTAGTCCCTCCACCCTATCTGCACTTTTCCTGAGTTTTCAGTCACATTTAGTTAACCACAGCCCTGAAGCAGATGATCCTTCTTCTGAGGTACCCGCGAAGATCAACAGTTGCCTAACCCTACGTCACAGTGCCTACGTCATGCACCTCACTTCATCTCCTCACGTGCGCACTGCATCATCTCACACCACCACAGAAGAAAAAGAGTACAGAACAGTGTTCTGAGAGAAATACCACATTCACATACCTTTCCTTACAGCATATTGTCATAGCTGTTTTACTTTATTACTGGTTATTGTTGTTACTCTCTTACTGTGCCTAATGTACTAAACTTTATCGAAGATATGTATGGATAGGAAAAAAAAAACTTCGTGTGTACTACAGGGTTCTGGGCCATCTGTGGCTTCAGGCCTCCACTGGAGGTACTGAAATGTGTCCCTGCACCACGGACAAGGGGGAACTAAAATATCGCCCTCCTTGAGCATAAGGGAAAGGGATACCTGCATGCAGATACAGAGGTCTTGATAAATATGGAGAGCGGTCTCAAGAGACAATGGTTTTGAGCTCAAAATATTATTCTAAAAACTCAGCCTTAGAAGACATTTTCTGAAATAGCAGTCTTAATTTTTGGTACATGTTAAGTAGCTTATAGCTCAAAATAACCCTGTAGGATAAACCATTTTTGTTATATAGGGGTTCATTTTATCACTTATTTATTTGAATATCTCATCTGAAGGTTATTTTGTTTAAGAAAGATGGTCCCGGGGGTACCTGGGTGGCTCAGTTGTTAGATGTCTGCCTTCAGCTCTGCCCATGATCCCAGGGTCCTGGGATAGAGCCCTGCATCAGGCTCCCTGCTCTGCAGGAAGCCTGCTTCTCCCTCTCCCACTTCCCCCGTTTGTGCTCCCTCTCTCTGTCAAACAGATAAATAAAATCTTAAAAAAAAAATAAGAAAGATGGCCTACTGTAATAGCTTCTCAAAAAAACCCTTGAAAGTCCAGAACTGGAGTGGATGCAGAGATCTTAGAGCCCTCTGGTTCTGTCTACGGCAATTCTCTCAAGGTAAAGGTAAAGCTTTCCCTTTCTACTCAGTTTAGATTTTGTCTGGGAGTATAATTTCACTCCCTGCTGCTCAAAACATATCAAGTCTCTTACTGAAGTGAGTACTATCTCTGTAGGAATGATTGAAAGCCCAGCCCTCTATTGGCTACTCGGCTCCATCTGTGGGTGGCATCAGGGACCTACGATCTTGAGTCTCTTGTGGAGCTGGCTTTCTTCCCTGTGGTCTGGTGCCATTAGCCTATATTACGAGATGCCAAAATAAACTGTCCTTTGCAATGGACTGTATTTATGTTTAGAATGTTTCCCTTCACGAGAAAAATTTCTTAAGTTTTTATGCCAGAAGAGTTTTATTTCTATGCAACTGGCTGTTTGTATATCATAGACACTGATTCACGTAACCATTCATGATCTTCTGTTTGCATAGGCTCCCGGGAAGCTCGAACCAGAGGTTGTTCCTGGCTGCCAAATGTCCTGTCTTCTCAGCACCCACCTTGTTAGCCTCATTTCAGGTCTCATTTTGGTGTTCCTACCCTTATGTTCCAGATTTTCCCCAATTACAGCACAAATACATATAAATATATATAAATAAATATGCTTTTACTGGTAAAAAACATACTGAAATAAGTCAGGAATAAAATTCAATGCAGCTTGTTTTCAGTTCATTTGAGAAAACATATAAAGTTGCAAAATTTCTGATTTGTTAATTGAAAATTTGGAACAACAATGCTAAAAGACAGTAAGGTTCCCAGGCTAGCCCAAGGCAATTTAATATAACCACAATACAGCAAGAGATAGTATTAAGAAAAGCTACTGCCATTCAAGATAAGCTCTGTAGGGTAATTCTATATTCATGTTAAAAAAGAAACTTTTTAAGAAAAGTTTAAAAAAAGAGAATTTGTGTGTAAAGATGCATCACTGATATAGGCATAAGATACACAAGTAAAGTGTGCTAAGAAATTCATAAGCATTTACATAAGAGAAAGTCCAAGGGCCTTATAAATAATCCATATTTTATTCAGTCAGGTTGACTTGCTCTTTTTTCCTTATATAAACAAATAACTAAAGATAATTTAATTCAGTGAGAGTAGTAAAGTGAATACAGATCTTTGAAGAACAATAAAACGTTAATTTTATGATCCTATTTATTTTGCTAACGCCTCTTCATGAGAGGACACATGCAAATTTTGACTCAGGGTCGATTCTTAATTTTCCAGCAGCAGAAAACGAAATCTATTTGAATATTTGAATTTTACAAGCAAATTCAACACATTTCATATAGATAAACATAATAATGTCTTAGACACAGTTATTCATAGGTCTAGACTAAGGTTTATATTTATTGGGCTCTCATTTAGCATTTATGCATTTGAAATCTACATAGTCAAATTTTCTTGACAAATCTTGGCTTCTAAGGGAAGAATTCTGCTTCTATTAACCCTCGGTGCTACTTTTAAATGCATGACTTCAGAGAGTGGCACCATCGGATTTGGATTTAGAAAACCACTCTGGTGAGAAGGTGAAGGATGCCTGGTAGCATTAAGAACTGAAGGCACAGAGATCAGCAGAAAGCTGTTATGAAATCCAGATGGAAACTGCTTAGGGTCAAAAAAGGCAATCACTGTGGGGACGCAAAATTTCTGCTGGTAAGAGAAATATGGGAGAGGCAATCCATGGGGCAAGAAGATGGACTGTGGGTAAAATAAGGAGAAAAAGTGAAGTGATTTCCGGCTTGAGAGCTGAATATCCAGACAGAGATGAAATGCAGGAGGGCCACGTTTGCTGGAACAGATGTGGAATCCTGTGTAGACATACTCAATTGGTAGCATACCCAGAAGATGAAGGAAGGTTTTGGAGAGGGAAGGGCTTGCAGGAGGGGAGAAAGGATAAACCAGGGTGAATCATCAGAGCACACACGGGGTTGAAGCCACAACTGATGAGCACACTTCTGGAGGGTGTGAGAAGGTCAAGATGCAAGAGAAGGGACCTCCCATCCTGAAGGAAGAGGGGTAGAGGAGGAAGAGTGTCACAAATAGGGAGGAGACCAGGAGACAGTGATGTCCCACATGCCAGGGTGGGAAGGAATGAAGGGAACATGGTGGCAAATGGGCCAAAGACAAAAAAGTATCAGAAGGAATTTGGCAAGCCAGACTTCGGTGGAATGAGGAGTAAGTTGAAGGGGACAGTGGAAAGGATATGTAGACCACTCCTACCAAGAGCAGGCTATCAGGGGATCGTCTATATTCCAAAGAGCACAACTACACTGGTCTCTTTTCTACAGGGTTGGCTAGTGGCTTTTTTAGAGTAATGTTTTCCTGTAGAAGCTGGCTGGCTGTTTTTTTTTTTTTAAAGATTTTATTTATTTATTTGTTAGAGCGAGCGAGCACAGGCAGACAGAGTGGCAGGCAGAGGCAGAGGGAGAAGCAGGCTCCCTCCCGAGCAAGGAGTCCGATGTGGGTCTGGATCCCAGGACGCTGAGATCATGACCTGAGCCGAAGGCAGCCGCTTAACCAACTGAGCCACCCAGGCGTCCCTGGCTGGCTGTTCTTTAAGGTTCCTTTTGGCAGAGGCTCTCAGACACCATTCTAGTCATCCCCAGAAAGGAACAGATGCAGACATGGGGCAAGATAAGAGCATGAGCAGACAGAAGCGTGGGATGATGGCAGTAGGACGCTCACATCTCCACAGCTTGTCATCAATCAGGAAGGAACTGGGGTCTGTGGTCCAGAAATATTTCCTTCCCTTAGGGCAAATGGGGCTATGTGGTCTTCTGTCAAATGAGACTCGTAGCACCAGACTGTTGGGAAAATTACTGTTATGTCGTCAATCCAGCTCTTCCCAAGTTAGACTTCACTGTATTTTACTGCTGAAAACCTCTCCTCACAGCACAGTGACCTTGCCACTCTTTCGGCTCCTCTTGATTATTCTCTGGTAAGATCCTGTCTCCTATCTTTCTTTCCTTTTTTTTCCCCTCCCCCCTTACTACTACTGGCAGAAATATTGTTTTTCATTAATACTGCTCCTTCCCCTCAATGATAGTTTGGAATACGGTATGTACCCAAGTTAATTTTATTTTCAGTTTATATCTATCACCCTTAGTGTAATATTGCCTTAGGGTATGCGCACACATTATGAAATATTTACTTAAGAAATCTAAAACAGCGTATCAGTTGGGAGCAACATCTATTAAAATATCAACTGTGAAATGACATGAAATTTTAAGCATCTGTTTTATCCTCCGTCTTAAAAGGAGCACACAAAAGGGTCATCAATCTGTTCCAAAGTGAAGGTATCCCTGGGAGATTCCCCCAGGCAGGACTATATAAACCCTCAGTAGTAGTATTCAGTGTGGTTTTAGTTTTGTGAGCAAGGCCAATGGCAAGCAAGGACTGTCAAGACCATGAAATTACTTGGGGATATTAAAATTATAGAGCCCAAACTCCGACCTGCACTTTGAAGTCAAGGGATGGCAAGAACAGAAAGAGACCCACACTGATGTTGGCAGTAGCTCTCCAGTAGGGGTTTTGGGAGAGAATTTACTTTGCTCCTTTACTGCTCTGAGCTGCAGCTTCCTTACTTGCAAATTGGGGGAAATTAGAAGGATCTGCTTCGTGGAATTTTTATGATGGTTAAATGAGATAATGCAAGGAAGGGCCTAACGTGTCTGGCCCATGAGAAATGTTTAAGTATAAAAGAGCTATTATGATCGTATTTGTAAAATGGAGTAATAATACCTATTTCATGGTACTTCTACGTTAAATTAAGACAACGTATAGTCAAGTACATGACCTACAGTGCTGACACACAGCACGTGACCCATCAATGTTAATTCACTTTGGAGTCCCCCTCTCTTCTTCTTTCCCTCTAAACACTGCAGGGAAGACGTCTGTGAAGACGGAACAGATATCCCTGAGGCAGTAAACAGCCTCAGTGGCAAGGACTGATTTTATTAACATTATTTTAATCAGAATTTGAATAAAATCAGTTCTCCCAATGCTTTTCACCCCTGGAATGAAACTATAATTAAGCCTCCGCAGAGTGCAGAGTTTGGTACAACGAACGTGTGTGAGACAACTGCCTCCAGTGGATCTAGTGATCCAAGTGTTGGAAGGCTTCGTTGTAACAGTCTTACTAGAATGAAAGCTCTAGGCAGGACTCTGTTCAGTTTTATTCTCTGCTTTATCTCTGGTGCCCAGCAGAACGCCTGCTATACAGTGGAAGTTCAACAAATATTTGTTAACTGAATGAGTATGGGTCCCAGGGATATGTTATATGTCAGTGCCTTTGTCAAAAAGTTACTGTCCACAAGGATCATGGAAAGGGAAGTAGGGATGGGAGGCCTCCAGGCAGCTATTGTGTTGGTGGTGGACAACGGACACACCACAAAATAATGATACATGGCATCAGTCTGACTCAGGAATAATGAGGATTCTAACAGAGCCCTCATCCTTAGCAATGTCATAAAATAAAATTATTTCAGCCTAAGTAAGACAAACTGAAACACTCCCAACCACATTACCACTATCTTAATTTGTAAGTGCTTCATAGATCACAAAGCCTTCACACATAAATTCTGATTTAACAATCTGCTGGCCTGTTTGCACTTTTTGTTAGAGTCCCTACTATAGGCAAAGGCGGGGGGAGAGGGGAGGTTTAAAAAAACATGAGTATGACTAGATTTCTGCTCTTCAAGGACTCAAAATACAGCGGGAACCAGCAAATCCTTTAAGGGCAAATTCTGTTAATTTCATGTCTGCTCTTGACACTTGACCCAGGTGTTTCACCTTTATCACAGAGTCAGATAAGCAGGACTCCAGAAAGATTTATGACCCTGGGAGCACAGAATGAGGGTTCCGAGCCCTGCTGTCTACAGCTCCCATTCTCTTGCACATGTTAAATACTTCAAGAGTAGAAAAGAAATCAACCAGATTCTCTTTTCTTAGGTTCCAATATTCTGAACACATTTGTCTTCAGGCTGGCAAATGAAAATATAAAGGAACTGCAAAATCAAAACAAGCTGTGCTGAAAGGTAATAACTCTTTCCTCCATCCTTAAAGAAGAAAAAGATACAGTAAAAATAAACACTGGATTCCCTCTTATTCTTCAGGCTTAGAAGGATGCCAGGGAGACAATCCTCTGTGATCACTGTATGCCTGAAATACATGAAGTGTTCCAGGTGACCGTAGACTGAAGTTAATTATTGTGGAAATACCATTATAGCTAGGAGACGACTACCTAGGTTAGTAGTAGAGGTTATGAAACAAGAAGTAGTTTTTTGCATTTTGGTTATTTTCAATTAATTAAAACAAAGAGGCTTATTTTCCTCTTTACTGTCTTGCACTCTTCTTCCGACCTTTGAAATCCTTCTCAGTGAAGCAGATGGTGGCATCTTAAGAAAACAATGTGTCCGCCATCCCTACCACTGACAGACATTTCTGACAACATGGACTTTTCTTCCCATACGAAGTTTTGTTTTTTTTTAAAGATTTTATTTATTTATTTGTTAGAGAGAGAGAGCGAGCACAGGCAGACAGAGTGGCAGGCAGAGGCAGAGGGAGAAGCAGGCTCCCTGCCAAGCAAGGAGCCTGATGTGGGACTAGATCCCAGGACGCTGGGATCATGACCTGAGCCGAAGGCAGCCGCTTAACCAACTGAGCCACCCAGGCGTCCCTCCCATACGAAGTTTTGTTCATTACCTGAAATGTCTCAATGTTTTGGAGCATTTTTCCTTTTTTTTTTTTTTTTTTAGAAGGAAAAGGAAGTGGCTTTTAAGAAACCATATGGCCCACACGTCTTGCTTTCTGAATCGAGTCTACCTCTTAATGCTACAGACAGGACATCCCTGTGATAGAGCCTGTTTCCCCATCCCTGCCCATCCTTTAGGGGATAGACCATGTCTGAAGGCTTTAGGGCATAGAGAGAATCCCGTCTGATCAAGCTCGTGTGTTTAGCCACAAAGTAGAAAGAAATGGTCCGAAACCCGAGATCCTCACTCTGTGGTGAGAAACAGTTCTGCCTGAGCTTGGGATAGGAAGTTGGGGCGTGTTCTCTCTACACTCACCCAGCTTGAGACTGAGAGGCCTCAGCAACTGTTGTGACATGGACAGGCAAGGTGGTAGTGACAGCATGCACAGCTGAGCATTCCAAATGGCAGATGCAGAGAGCCAGCCTCAGAGGCCAGTGGGCAGGGGAGGCAGGCTGGGAGGCTCTTCCTCAAGCTTGATGACATGGTTTGGGAAACTGCCCTAGTACTGTGTGATCATTTGTTAGTAATGGGCTTGCCTACCTGTACACCTTACAGCGATCCCAAAGAGAAAGAAATCAAGCTGGTTTCATTTGCAGGAATGCCTTTTAAAATATAATAGGTGAATTTCTGGGGGTAAAAAAAGGTTAGATATAAATTTGGTTGGGGAAGCCAAATGTTATCTTAAAATTCTCTGAGATTCATCTGTATTCAGATATGTGAAGGAGGAGGAAGTTAAAGAAAACTCCATGACCATCTGTGCCCTAAACATGGTCTCTCTGGTAGTTAATCCTTTCACTGATCCTTGTTAAAAGCAGTTACCTGTACACATGGCATTCACTCATGTGTTTGTTTCTTTTGCTTTTCCAGTGTGTTATCACTGAGAAAGCAAAGCTGACTCAAACACGGGCCCTACACTCCGGGGATGACAGTATAGTGAACAAGGATAAGAGTTGGAGGGGAGGATTAACATGGCAGGATTTTGCACAAAGTGTCCGGAAGACAAGGGAGGAGCCACCATACATACAACCCATACATTTGCCACATACTAGTGTATTTATTCGTGCCTGGCTGAGGTGACAGTGGTGAGCAAAACCATGCATAGTCCTTGACTTCCTGCAGCCTGCAGGCAGACCAGAGGGACAGATATTACAAAGACCATGCAGAATTACACCTGCCATGTGGTCATGGGGCTGAGAGGGCTTACAGTACTGGGGCGCGCCTTGGTGGGGTCCAGGTGAGTGAGTAGGGAGGGGGAACCTAAACGAACACAGAAAGACCTTTGAGACAGAGGAACAGCATGGGTTCAAGGCAGCAGAGTATTAAGGAAGTTGAGAAAAGGGCAATGTGTGGAGAGCACTCCCAAAGAGGGAAGGTGATATGAAGCCAGAGAAGCAGGGAAACTGACCCTATGGCAAACATAGGCCATGGTAAGGATTTTGAACTTTATTAAGGGCAATGAGAAGCAGCTCAAGTTTTTTTCTTTTTCCTTTATTTTTCATTTTTATTTTTCAAGTATTTTATTTATTAGAGAGAGAGAGAGAGAGAGAGAATGAGTTGGGGCAGAAGAGCATGGAGCTGATGTGGGACTGGATCCTAGGACCCTGGGATCATGACCTGAGCCAAGGGCAGATGCTCAACCAATTGAGCCACCCCAGAGCCCCTTTCCTTTTTTTTTTTTTTTTTAAATTTTATTAATTGTTTAATAAGGAAATAGCGTGGGACTGGGAGGTTTCAGAGAGCTTATCAAGAGTCAGCCTATTAGCTGAGTTTTGAAGGATGATTAGGGATTTGCTGTACAAAGGGAGGAAGTGTGTTTTAAACACAGGAACACATATGTGATCATATGAAGGCCTAAAGCCACGTGACACCATTAGGAAAATGGGAGAAGTTTGATCTGGATGAAGTGAAAAGAGACAGGAGAGGAAGCAGAACAAAAAGAGGGGGATGTGAAGCTGAGAAGGACTTTTACTCCAGAAGCCATGTCCAGACCCTGGTCCATTTAGACAGGGGGAGTAGCATGGCTGGGTGGGAGCAAGCATATCTTGGAGCCAAAGTTTTGGGTTCAAATCTTGACTACTCCTTATAAAGTCCTTCATCCTTCAGTTGGATAAACCATGGTACTCCTTCTGCACAGAAATCATCCACCTACCATGCTTAGTCCAGTGTCCAGCACCCCGCTCAGCGAGCTAGTCACCTGCATGTAGAGGGGACCAACAGCAGAACATGTGTGCAGCCAACCAGATGAAGAGTAACACTGAGGTGGGCTAAGCTAGTGGGATGAAGAGGAGGGGATGGGCCTGAGTGGTGTCCATGCAGAATGTGGAAGAACAGGAAGCCAGGTAAAGGGAAGGAATCTTGGACGAATGCCCAGTCCCCAGCTTAGCTGGGCAGGTCTGGATATGTGTGAGTTGCCTGCTGCATCTGGTGCTTGGGCTAGAAACAGACTTGGTAGTAAATGCCAAATCAAGGTGGCAAATGAAACTATGTATTGTGATAAAATTATAGAGGAGGTCCAAAGAGGGAAAAGAGGAAGGACCCAGCACAGGAACCTGGGAACGGATAGACCTTCGGGTACATTAGAGTCTCACAGGAAGGAGAGGTGCCGAAACTAGGTGCTGAGGTTGAATGTTCTGGTCAGAATTCTGGGGCCGCAGCGGGCAGAGCCTGTGAGCAACGTCCCTTCTGGGAGGCTGCCCAGCAGGGTCTGCTCTAATTTACTTAACACTTCCCGGGATTGCCTTCCTTTAGAGTTTCAAGTTCAGGGTTAAACCTTTATGTTGCCGCTAAAAGCTGGGCTTACTATTTCATGTCTTCATGGTTTAGAGGTTGACCAGTCCCAAAATCCTTTCATCCTTGATCTGAGAAAGGAAGAAACAGAACACTAACTTGAGTACATTGTGAATCTCAATAAAGAACTGTTGAATGAATAAGAGACAACTGGACCAGGATAGAGATCAATGGCTTGTTCTGGCTCCAGTGTAGCTGCAAGGAACTATGTTCTCAATTAATTTAGCATTTTACTTGGTAAAGGGCAAAGGAGATTTTTAGATGAGATGCTTTGGCCTACAGAAATGCTTTCTGGGGGCACCTGGTGGCTGAGTGGATTAGGCCGCTGCCTTCGACTCGGGTCATGATCTTAGGGTCCTGAGATGGAGCCCCACGTCGGGCTCTCTGCTCCGCGGGGAGCCTGCTTCCTCCTCTCTCTCTGCCTGCCTCTCTGCCTACTTGTGATCTCTGTCTGTGAAATAAATAAATAAAATCTTAAAAAAAAAAAAAAAAAAGAAATGCTTTCTGATTAAGACAACGTCACTGTTAGGGATGAGATGCCAGGGAGGGATAATAGTATAGGGAACATGTTTGTATTTATTTTCAAACTGTGGATGCACAAAAGGAAATGATGAGGGCATTAAATGAATAATTATGCTATCGAATAATAATTGTAATGAATTGATCACATAAGTAATTTTCAACTAGGCGAAAGGGGGTGTACTAAATCCACTCAAAAACTGCCCTAGAAACAAAAGAATATAAGGCTAATAGATGCAGTAATGACATCTAATGAGCCATCTGATAAATAAAACAATTACCCTGAGAACAAATAAAATGAATTGAACACTGATGAATACTAACTGGCAAATAAAGAAAATATATAAAAGCTACGTATTCGGGGAAACAAAAGTGAACCAAGCGTATGTAGTGTTGCAGATTAAGTTAACATCTAGGGCCAAAGAGAGGCTTTAAAATCATGTCTGAAGCGGTGCCTGGGTGGCTCAGTGGTTACTTTGGCTCAGGTCATGATCCTGGGGTTTGGGATTGAGTCCCACATCGGGCTCCCCATGTCTACCACATAGGGAGTCTGCTTGTCCCTCTCCCTCTGACCTTCCCCCTGCTCATGCTCTCTCTCTCAAATGAATAAATTAAAAAATCCTTAAAAATGTGTCTGAGGGGCACCTGGGTGGCTCAGTCAGTTAAGTGTCAGCCTTCAGCTCAGGTCATGATCTTGGGGTCCAGAGATCGAGTCCCATGTTGGGCTCCTTGCTCAGTGAGGAGTCTGCTTTTCCCTCTCCCTCTGTGCTCTCTCTAATAAATAAATAAAATCTTAAAAAAAAAATTGTGTCTGAAACCTCCAGATACTCTCCTGAAGCTGTATCACCACACACGAAAGTACTCACAAGAAATGTTTTCCTTGTACCACCGAGGCACTGTCCCTGATATCTAATGTTTGATTTTGAATGGTCTTTCTCCTTCTGACTATATTCTGCTTACTGAAGTCTGAGTCATTCCCCCCCCTCTAATCCAACATATTCAACCAGTCATGAAGACCAGCTAATTCTACTTCTCAGTATATCTCAAAACCAGTCTTTTCTTTTCCTTCATCACCATCGCTCTAGTTTGGCCTTCACCATCAGGACTAAATGGAACCCATGCCATTGCCTCCTAACTGGCTCAGTGTCTTCAATCCACTTCATGTTTGGGGTGATCCAGCTAAAGCTGTACCTGTAGTCTACTTTAAATACCTAATGGCTTTTGCTGCCTAGCAACACGACCCAGCAGTCTGGCAGGGCACACAGGGCTGTCGTCTGCAGTCCCACTTCTGTGATCTGTCTACTCTCCTCTTCGCCCTCTGTGTGCCGTAAGTGGCACCAAACTGCTGCCAGTTCCTCAAGCCCAGCAGCAAGTACACTTTTTTTTTTTTTTAAAACATCTGTCCCCTCTGCTTCTGCCTACCTTCACCAGTGAATCCCTACTGAATCTTTATAGCTCAGGCAGCTACCATTGCTTTCTACACCCCACTCCCCTTCTGGACAGGCTATGTTGCACTGCTACCACACAGCCTTAAAATCCCCAGTGAATGTATTGTTGTGAGCACTGAACTGCAAAGCTCCTTAGGCAAAGATCACGTTCCGTTTATCTCTAGCAGGGAGCAAAGGTTCCGTCACATGGCAGGTATCCAAAGAAGGTCAGTTGAATGAAGGCTCAAACCAATCTCATCACATTGAAACTATGTATTCCGGAGATAGAGAATTTTTTGAATAGCGAATAAATAACCTGGCACAGAATGTGACTCCACAAGTTTAACTTGAGCTGGTTAAATCACGTTAGCTACTGCACATTCTAATGATTTGGCAGTTGGGCTGCCAGCATAAAAGGTAACTTTGTAGTAGCTAATTTACTTGTATCTGCTGAAACACAGAGGTGACTTTGGAACACCTGCTGTACGCCAAACATTCCCCAAAGTACTGCAACTTTAGCATTCTCATTTTAGAGATGACATACTGGGGAATAAGTGATTTATACCAAGGTCATAGAGTTCATTGACCTTAAATTTGAAACATGTTTCCTTTTTCTTTTCTTTTCAGTAATCTCCACACCTAACATGGGGCTTGAGCTCACAACCCTGAGTTCACGAGTGGTATGCTCTGGGGTGCCTGGGTGGCTCAGGTGGTTGAGCATCAGACTCTTGGTTTCAGCTCAGGTCATGATCTCAGGGTCCTGGGACCAAGCCCTGTGTTGGGCTCCATACTCAGTGGAGAGTCTCCTTGAGATTCTCTCTGTCCCTTTGCTCCCACCCCACCAGTAGATAAATATATCTTTAAAAAAAGGGTGGTATGCTCTACCAGTGGAGCCCCTAGGTGCCCCTGAAACAAGTTTTCTTGATTCAAAGGCTAGGAATCTTTCTATGTCAGGACGGCCTTGCTCATGATTCTCATTCACAGAACACTGAAAACAATATTTAAAGCAAATTAGTTCAGGAAGGATACTATTAGTTCAGGAATGATAAAAGAGAGAAGTTCTAGCATCAAGTCATTTCAACTTTCATTTCTCTTTTGTCAGGAAAGACTTTTCTATAAGTTATTTTTTTGGTTTAAATCTCAGAAAATATTTGAGTTAAAAAAACCTGCTATCCTTTCAAAGACAATTCCAATAAGGAGTGGCTATGAAGCCAAACAGACAACCAAGATGTTACAGTGATACATTACTATGTCATAACTTTGGAAATTCTAAATCCGCTTCTTAAAATGGGAGGGTAGAGATCAACTGAAGGAATCCTAGTCAAGGCATTCCTATTACTAACACAAACAAAAGCCAGGAAAACTCATCTTTTTTCAGCTGACTCTTGTTAAATCTAGAAATTCAGAGCTTGGTTCATGTTACTGGTCTAGTTTTATTACTTAATTTGGTTTCTGTAGAATTTTCCTAAATTGGTGAGATAACACTTAATTGAGAAAATAAATGCTAAGATACATGTAAAAATCTATTACCTGATGAAATGGGATTCAGTGTCAGGAAAAGGGTCATAGAAGTGAAGAAATAGGAAATGAAGTACCTTTCACCCATGACAAAGTAGTCATATGCCTATTGATGTAAGTAATTAAGAGGCAGGAAATTTTCTATGATGCTCATTACAGCAGTTCTCAAACTATGTTTTTTAAGTATACTTCGGTTTAAAAAAAAAAAAAAAAGCATTACCCTGGTAGAACAGAGTAATTTAAAGATACTTTATGGAAATCCTATTTATTTATTGCATTTTGTGGTCTAGCTTACTCCTTTATTGTCTTACAACATTCTCTACCTTAATTTTATCTTTGCCTTTTCTCTCATTTATTATTTTTTAATTATGACAATTATTTCATCTTATTGTATTTATTCTTATAACTTTTTAAAATGCTTTAGGGGCCAAGATGAAATACAAATAGAATAAATGGAATCTGCAAACTCTTATAAACTAAACTCAGTAAGTCAACAATGACATAGACCTAAACATTTTTAGCACTTTGCTCTACTGTCAAGAGTAAAAAATGTTATTTTTCCCCCAATTCAGGTTGCTGAATATGTTAAATATTTTCTTCTCAAAGTAAATTGTACAATTTTTACTTATTTTCAAAATCATTATCACTCAACATGGCAGAACTTAGCAGTCAAAAATTTTTTTTTGAAATGTCAAGTATATTTAATTGTAATAAATAATCCTTCTTTCAAGAGTCTAAGAAGCTGTTTTTCTTCAGTACAAATGAACTGTCTCTAGTTGTTGTGGGGACCCATAGAAAGAAGGGATCAAGTACAATAGTTCTAATACAGTGCCACAGGCTGTCCCATGAGTTCAAATGGAAATACTTGGAATAAATTTAAGAGTAAATATGGGAAGAACTTAGAAAATTCGAGAGTTGTCTTTTTCTCTTTTATTCCTCTTCACCTTCCCTGTGTTTTTGCCTAGCCTGTAATAGAAAAGTTAAACAATTTTTCACAGAGAGGTATGATTTGTTCAACATTTTATAGTGAGCAAAACTCTACTTAGGCTGCTTATTACAGAAGTCTGTGGTTTCTTTGATTGCTCATAATATACACATCCATTTCAAGACTAAAAAAAAGAGAAAACTTTTTACTGGGGAGAAAAATCCCAATAATCTCATTAAGAATGCCACCCGGTGTTTGTATGCTATCTATGCCGAGGCTCTGGTGCAATAATATATATGAGTTTCCAAGAACTGTTAGGAACGAACTAGATTTGGCCATTTGTTCCACAGCCAAGGAGTATTTGGCAGTTAAGATCTTCAGTGCAGCTGTCCTGTTTGAGATAGGGAAAGGTGCTTGGTGTTGATGCTATTCAACATTAGAATTAGCGCTATTCAGCTGGTCATTCTTGATCAATCAGTGGCACCTGGGGCAAAAGAGGTAGTCAGTGTCCAAAGGTTGCAACGGTGAGTTCAGAACTTGTGGAGGAAACCCTCTGCCTAGTTCCTGCTGTTTGTGGGAGCTCCAGGTTCCACGTCCCCAGCTTGTATGAGAGAGAATAGATTTCTCTCTCTTCTAAGAGAGAACAGACTCTTCTCTCTTCCAAGAGAACAGATGACTAAATAGGAACCATTATTTAATCCATGCATTAAGACTTCAATCAGGACGCCTGGGTGGCTCAGTTGGTTGAGCAACTGCCTTCGGCTCAGGTCACGATCCCGGAGTCCTGGGATCGAGTCTCACATTGGGCTCCCAGCTCCATGGGGAGTTTGCTTCTCCCTCTGACCTCCCCTCTCATGCTGTCTCACTCTGTCTCTCTCTCTCAAATAAATAAATAAAATCTTAAAAAAAAAAAGACTTCAATTAGAGGCTTCAATAATGCCGCTTTCAGTGGTGCAGCTAGGTAGTAATTGAGTTCTGACATTACCAAGTTAGTAATTTGCCAGTCACAAAACGAGGGAGAGCCTGTTTAGCTACTTCAGCTGTAAAGAGAAATTGTGAAAATAAGTATCTTTGGATTGATGTTTCTAAAACTTTTGAAGGCCAAGTCAGAAGATGCACAGGGTGTTGGGGTGGGGAGACTGCCCTGCGGGCTTGGGAGGCATTCTAGTTCCCATTCTGTCATTTACCCACTGTGAGACTTCAGTCAAGCTGTGTATCCTTTCTATCCTCACCTTTGTTTGAGACCCATTTGATTACTTGCTGACTATTTCGACTGGCACCCAAAATCATCTGTGCTGGAACTCCAAACCAGTGCTTCTGGTTCCGAGGTGCCCCTTGTGTTTTACTTCCCTGACCCCTCATTGTCTATGCCTGGAATGCTCCTTCACTCATGCCTATGTGTCCCCAGCTGCGGCAGACACTAACTGGGGGCTGGCTCACCAGTCATTCCCAACCCTTTTCTCTTTGCTGCCTTCTAACCACAGAGGCTAGAATTAGCTACACCCTCATCTTCCAGCCCCTGCCAGCTAGTGGGAAAACGTAAGAGTCCCGGTCAATGCTATAACCAGAAGTCCACTACAACGGTTCCAAGTTTACTCTTTCCTTATGAAACAAAAGCTTACTCTTTCCTGGTTGGGGTGCACTTCTTTCTGCTTCTTGTCTTGAATAAGGATATATTTGGAACTTCAATAGCCCTTTGCAACCATCAGGCATATGAATGAGAAGAAAACGAACATTCAGACACCTTGACATCATCTAGTGACTAATCAGTTCGAGCAGCTACCTACCTCTAGACTTCTCTACCTGAAAATAAACCCCTCATATACTGTGTAAAGGTTTTCTATTACATGTAGTCAAAAGCATTCCTATTGCTATGTATTTTTAAGGTGGTACTTATGAGGTCAGCTCCTCTACACACCTTTTTCTCCTTTGAACTTTACTGATAAACTTTTTAAAAAGATTTTATTTATTTATTTGAGAGAGAGAGAGTAAGAGAGAGCACGAGTGCGGCAGGGGGGTGGTGGGTGGGAAGAGAGCCCAGCTCTGGGATTGATCCCAGGACCCCAGAATCATGATCTGAGCTGAAAGCAGACACTTAACCAACTGAGCCACCCAGGTGCCCCATGAACTTTGCTGATAAACTTCTAATGGTACTATGAAAATTAATAAAGGGAAGTCTAATTTGAAATGTAGTCAGGAAGCCCTGTAAGGGGACCTCTCACTCACAAACTTTCCATCCAGCTTACCTCACTCTAGTGGATGGGAGGAAGTTCACTTCACTACCCCAGTAGGAAGGTTTTCTCCTTGCCCAACAACCCAGCCAAGAAAATGCCAGGACCCCAACCAATGAGAAACCATCACCACCCTAAATTCTCCACTTTCATCCAACAGTCTTTTGTTCCAAGCAGCCCCTCCCAACCTCCTCCTTTTTCTCTATAATATTCTTCCCCTTTGTTCTCTAGACTGGCCTACGGTTTGACATGGCCTTCATGTCCTGAACTGCAATTCCTCTCTTCCTAAATATCCTCATTTGGCTGGTAAAATAATGGGATCTTTTGTTTTTTTAAGGTCAACAATCAGTTACCACTCTCTACCATTAATGGGAGATTCATTTTGATTTGCAGCTTTCACTACAAGAAAAGTAACATTCAAATATTTAATGAAGAAAGGAGGAGTTCTGATACTCATTTTGATAAGCGTTTGGGCATTACTTTTGCTTTTTCTCACATTTTACATTATTTTTAACCTGTAAGAGGAGGAATGGCTGATAAAAATTACCTTTGAATACAATTTCATCTTTTTAATAAATAATTATAAATACATACTGCATAGTTACTGTGCTAAGCACTAGGGATAAAGACCTAAAACAGAATTTCTGCTTTCAAGGAATGAATGGCAGACACAAGTAAATCTATGACAATAGTGTAATTTACATGTAATTACATGTGTAATAATAAATCTGAGAGCACAGTGCTACCTTCATGTCCACTTACTTTCCACTTTATCCAGAAACTGGCTGTCAGGTATGGCATGAACCACCTCAATTTCCCATCTTTTCCCATCTTCACCTCCTTCACCCCACTGATGAAAAAGTGTCCCTCCTCCTATCCTAAAACCAACTGTGCTCTCAGACACACCGCTTCTCACCCCTTGTGGAGTCTTCCTCTAGCAGTCATCCAAATTCCCGTATCACGTTAACCAGACTTCCTGGGGTGGTGGGTTGGTTTACACTCCCTGTGGCTATTTACTTCCTTCTGACTCACTTCTCAACCCCCACAGTCCAGGTTCTGCCTTAACCACCTCACTAACACTGCTCTGGTAAAGGTCCCCAAAGATTTCCATACTGCCAACACCAGGGACCACCTTTCCATCTTTCTTTATCGGACCTTGCTAAAACAAGTGCCCCTGACCACTTTCCGGAAACATGTGACTATGTTGACTTCTGTGACACTACTCTCCTTGCTTGTTCTCTTCTCATTTTTTGACACTACAGTGTTATCCAAGTGTGGGCCAGGAGTCAATGCGGGGTCTCTGAGACTTCATAAAAATGTTATTTTTGTTTGTATGTAATGGATTTATCATAAAAATGTTATTTTTCATAAAAATGAAAATGTTTTCATAAAAATGTTATTTTTGTTTGTATGTAATGGGTTTATCAATTCATTTAAAAATAGGTATTTTAAGATGTTTTAGTTTTGATATTTTAATATGATATTGATAACTATGCCACACATACACAAAGCTTTTGGGCCCTCAGTTACATTTAAGAATGTAAAAGGATCCTGAGACCCTTAAGTTGGAGGACCACATTCTTAGACTATGTCTCTCAGCCTCCTTTAGTGGCTCTTCTTTGACTAACCCCTTAAATTTTGATGTTCTCTGGAACAGTATCCTTAGCCCACTAATTTTGTCACCATATACTAAGATTTCTCAGTCTTGGCATGTTTGACATTTTGGGTCAGGTAATTCTTTATTATAGGGAACTCTGTGTTTAGCAGCATCCCTGGCCACTAGTATCCTCCCACCCAAACTGTGACAACAAAAATGTCTCCAGATATTGTCAGATAAAATTGTCCCTGGTTTAGAACAACCACCCTAAATGCTCTTCCTAGAAATTTCTCCTAATATCAAGACTTTTTTTTTAAGAGAGAGAGTGTGCACATGTCAGGGTGGGGGACCAAGGGAGGGGAGAGAGACTCTTCAGCAGGCTCCATGCCCAGCTCAGAGCCCCATGACATGGGGCTCCATCTCACAACCCTGAGATCATGACCTGAGCTGAAATCAAGAGTTGGATGCTTAACCAACTGAGCCACAAGGTGCCTCAAGTACAACTGTAAGCACTTGACATGTATTAAATCATTTAAACTTCAACCTCTGAGAGATAAATTATCTCTGTTTCACAGACTTTCTGTTTTATAGATTAAGAAACTGCCAAACAGAGAAGTGAAATGACTCTCCCAAGGTCATACAGCAAGTAAGTGATGATGGTAACTCTAGCCCTGTTTACTTCCCTGAGCTTTATACTCTTGTGAGTAACTAACTGCCTTTGCTGGGCATCAGATGACATCCACTCAAGATGTCTGAAGATGTATTCATAAGTCTTCTTGTCATAAGATCAGCTATTTCCGTACTTCTTAAGTCAGTTAATGGCACAACTTTACATTTAATCTTTCTGTGCCTCAGCTTAACCAGTAACCTGGAAGGGATTCTAGACTCTGTTTGGATTCTTTCTTTCTTAATCCTGAATCCAATCATTCATAGGGTTCTAACAAGTTTACCCTAAAATTATTAATCAAATATGTCTTTTTTCCTCTATCTACCACTATTCTTGCCATCATTAGATCCTAATCTCTGGGATGCCTGGGTGGCTCAGTTGGTTAAGCATCCGCTTTTGGCTCAAGTCATCATCCCATCGTCCTGGGATTAAGTCCTTGCTCAGGAGGAGAGCCTGCTTCTCCCTCTGCCTTTGTTGCTTGCTTGTCCCCTTTCTCTCTGACAAATAAATAATAAAATCTTAAAAAAAAAAAAAAAGGACCCTAATCTTACCTCAGCATTGGTAAAATCAACTCCCATTTGGTGTCTTTATACCTAGTCCTCCAAATTATCTTCTACAGTGCTGCCAATGATCTACCTAAAATGCAAATCTGGCCATGTCACTTTCTGTTTTAAAATGTTTTATTAGCTGCCCGCTAGATAAGAATAAAACCCAAGTTCCTTCGCATGGTGCCTAGGCCCCTCAGTCCACCCTCAGTCTCATCCTCTGTCACCCCCTGAATCACACTTAACTCTCTAGCAATTAAATAATCTACTGTTTGTTGTTATCTGAGCATACCATGCTGATTCACACCTTTGACCCAATGTCATCTTCTGGGACGTGTTCTTGGTTCTACCCCGTGCATGCGCATCACAGCACTTAACGCAGTTTGTGAAAATGGTTTCTATAACTGTGTCCCACAGAGGTTTGTTAAAAAAGCCATTGATGGTAGGTGCTTTGCTGAACCCAAAGCTCTTATCTTTCTGTCTCCGGGTTTTGCTATGACACAGGGCAAATTAGTCTTCAGACAAGTTTTTGCAAGTACTGAAGTAAAATGGACCTGTCTGGATGGAGGCTGGAGTTGTGGATGAGGAGAATTAGGAAAACCTTTGTCCTGAGAAGGTCATGATTGAGGTGAATTTAAAAAAAGGATGAACTCAACAAGAGTGTTTAAAGGGCACTGCCCAATAGAGAACTTCACAAGGGAAAGGGGGCTCTTTTTGAAATTCACAAGATACAGCTTTAATACAGAAGGACATTAGTTTTAACAAGTAAGTTAATTAGAGATCATACTAGTGGGAATCTCAGGTTTTAGGTCCATGATTTCAAGAAAGTGTAAAATGATTACCAGATTCCTAGAGTTAATACAGTTACATGTGTATAATAAATTTAGTTCAAAAACATTACTCAATGCATAACTTGAACAATTATTTTCTAAATGTGAATTACCTTACAGTGGCTCATACAAAAACTTGTTTCCAATTTTCTGCCCACCAGGTACAGCTTTGAATAGTTTTCCTACAATCTATTCCTGTTGACTTGGCATTTATTCACTTCATAAAAATTTTGCCTCAAATGTGGATTTTATCACCTGGCTCATAAATCATTTCCAAATGGATTTTTAGTAGGAGTACTCAGAGATTACCTAGTCCAACAAGCAAATTTTGTAAACAAGAATACTGAACTACTATGGTTGAGTGACTTGTTGAAGATTACATATTACATATTCTCTGAGGACTCCTTCTTGATGATATGCTTTCATATCCACCCTAGATATGTGTGGGGTATCTAGGGTACCCTTCAGTGTGTGACCTGTGCGCTGATTCCCAGCTCTTGTCCATTCTTAGCAAATTTAAATGACAAAATATCTTCTTCCAGACTGCAAATAACTGGTTATCACTTACTCACTTGCATATTTTTTCGGTGTCTTCAGCAGACTTGGTGAAGGTCTTGGTGCTAAGAACCTGGCTAATTTTTCGTCAAAAATTTCACCAGTATTGCTAATATTTACAAACTTTACCTTCCAAAGACAAAGTCATTAAGTAAAATCATGCTATCCCATGAAATGTTTCTTTCAACCATTTGACTGGTCTCACTGGTAGATACTGTTTTCAAATTTACAAGATGAATACCTTTTCTATGCAGGTTTCTAAAAATTAGTCACTGCTTGAGAGGTTTAGTATTCTGTCCCATAACCAATGGTGTAATGGGTCTATTATCACAGGGCCTGCCAACTCATATATCCACTGGGAGGGTCGTGCCTATTTGATCAGAGTCTCTCCCAGGTCACTCAATCCCTAGGCTGGATAGTCACCCAAAGGGAGACCTGGCATAAGTATGGCTCAAACTCTGAGAAGATCAGGTAGTTAGTAGGAAACACCAAATCTGAAAGGATGCAGAGAGAAAATCATTAAGATACCTACAGTAACGATGGGTCAGAAGTTATAAGGAAGCAAAAAAGAAAGGAGAGGCTGTGAGGCAGGCAAAAGATATATGAAATCATTAAGGGACCGAGGAGCAAATATGAGAAGGGGGCAGGCATGGAGAAAGTTGTGTGCTACATTGAGGGATGTAAGTTTAGACTCTCATTCTCCTGCCGCAAAGATCCTTTAAGCGGTACCCCATCTGATGAGGCCAAGATAAACGTTTCCCATCCCAGAAGTTTTTGAGTTTCTTTCCTTTACAGCTCCTTGAATCTCCTTATAAATCCTGTTTTCGCCCCATGCGCTCCTCAGAGCCAGTGCCCTAAGTAGAAAGAATTTGATACTTGCAACTAAAAAAGCTAATTAAGCACCTAGGATAGTGGCTAGAGCAAGGCTTCAGCTTTCGGACACGTGCTACCGGCTGCTCGCTTCCACTACCGTCTCTTTGAATCCTAGGGGAAATTCTATGTATGTGACAAACGGGTCCTAGCTTAAGCACCTGCAGCTTCCACGTCTACTCTTCTCCTGGCAGAAACACACCAGTAACCACGCAGGGTGTTCGACGTGGGGGAAAACATCACAAGATTTGAAAGTCTCTCCGATACAAGGAAGGGCAAGCCCACCCTTCCTTTCCCCCTCCGAGGTTTCAGAGAACCACGCTGGTCGACAGCGGCACGCTTTCCGGCGGCGGCGCCTTTGCATCCCCGTCCCGAAGTCGCCGGCGCGGGACAGGAGCTCCCCGCACCCCGGACCTCCCGGCCCCCGCCGCCCGCCGGGTCACCTGTAATTGTAGGCGCTGAAATGCTTGCTCTCTCTCAGCATCGCCCGGTACAGGTCTAATACTTGTGCGCGGCTGGAGGCTGCCATTTTGGAAAGAAAAAAATAAAATAAAATAAATGGGTCCTCTTCGAGAAGGTCCCGAGTTTAACCTAACCCACGAAACTTCAGCCTATGCAAAACCACGAACGAAATAAAAGAAAATGCGGTGGGGCTCGGTCTCGCCAGCGGGCCGGGCCTGGGTGAACACCGGCCCGCGCCTGGAGGCGCTGGGCGTCTCGCGCTGCTCGGGAGGCGGGCGCAGGCGGGCTTCGGACAGCTTAAGGGGGAGGCGCCGACCCGGAGGCGTTCCCGTCCTCCGCCCGCGCCTCGGAGGCTCCGGCGTGCAGCAGCCCTACGGGAGGGCTGAGGCGGGGATGGGGGGATGGCCGCAGGGAAAGGGCTGAGCCTGTGGAGGGGCGCAGACCGGAGGCCCAAGCACTGAATGAGTGCAGCCCGTGTAGGAGTGCCTTCGCGAACGGCTTGGGGTTGTAGCGGGGACACTTAGTCTCCCACCGCAGCGCCCAGTCGCAAAGCCGCGAGGCCCGAGGGCGCGTTGCCAGGGTTACCGAGCGCGCCCCAGGTCGACGCTCCGCCCCCGGCCGCAGATGACCCGCCCCTTGCGCTGGGGCCGCCCTCTGCGCTGCCTGAGAGGCCGAGCGGGGTTTCCAGGGCGCTTTTACGTTACCGCGCTCTGTCTGTGGACTCCCAGGGCCGTCCGCTTTCTGAGCGCAGGGACGGGACGCGCTGGGGGGGCGCTCAGAGGCGATGAGTGAGGGACTCCCTGGTTCTCCGGCTACGCTCAGGGCGACCGGCTAAGGGCCTCAGGAGCAAGGACCCCCTTCTTGTCAAAATGGCAGCGCCCAGCGTGCTGTGGGGATATCTTTAAGGGAGGGGGTGCGTCGGGGAAGCGCCTTACCCAGGAGAGTAGGCAGCGTGCCACGCTTCAGAGTTTGAAACACCCAGGTTTGGGTCTCTTGGGCGAGCGGTGGGTAAGTGCCGGCCTCGCTGCAGCCTGGGGTGCGACGCGGGCGGTCAGTGCTGGTGGTGGGGAGTTACTTGGCCACGGGATTTCCCCCCCTTTTAGGGTGTTCTTTGAGCTTTGGAGGTTTTGCTCTTGAGTTTTTCAGTCCCGAAGAGTTTTGTCATCTACTGTATACAAAAGGTGGCGTGGCGTGGGTAATTAATTGGGAAAACTTAAGGACTTTAAGGATTTAAGGACTCTCTTCACACCCAAAGCAAGAAGCCGAGCAAGTTTTCTCTTGAAGATCTTTGTGGCTAAGTTTTCTCTCTTGGTATTTCTCTGAAGACGCCAGCTTTTCAGAATCACCTTGTTACAGTGGTGAATAAAGTCGGTCGTTGTGATCCTTGAACGTAGGACTGGGCGCAGAGAAGCCTGCGCTAGTTCTAGTTACTGTGTTTGCAAAGCACCTGTCGTATTTTGGGACTCTTTCTGTCTATAGTCAACTTTAGGAAGAGCCACGGTTTTTTGCTCAGAGTACAGCTAGGAGTGACTTATAGACGTCAAAAGCAAATTTGCCTCAACATTCCTTTTTCTTCAGCCACTGAGTTGAGTTGTGGTTGTATTTCATCTCTTTAAGTTTACGTGATTTTAAAATGACCCTTGCTTTATATCAAAGTCTCGTATTTTCTGGAACTTTAGGAGCAGGAAACACTTTTCTGATCTTGCTGCACTTTAGTGTACTTGCAACGTGGTGTCCTTGCACGCAGGTATACTTGTTAATATTACTCGTTACAATGTAATAGCATTTTTAAAAAAGGCATGGAAGAGAACATACTTTTTTTTAAGATTTTATTTATTTATTTGAGAGAGCGAGAGCAAGAAAGATCACAGAGAGAGGGAGAAGCTGACTCGCTAATGAGCAGAGAGCCCCTCTCTGGGTTTGAACCTAGGAGACCGTGATCATGACCTGAGCTGAAGACAGGATTAACCGACTGAGCACAAAGGCCCCTGGAGAGAACCTACTATCATTATTAAACTTCCTTTTTCTTTTCTTCTTCTTCTTCTTTTTTTTTTTTTTTTTTGGTTTGTTTGTTTTTAAGGTCTCCCACAAATATGAGTATCAAAATAAGGTTTTCTACACGGTATCTGAACTTTTGTCACTCTTTTTTTTTTTTTAAAGACTTTATTTGTCAGAGAGAGAGCATGTGCGTGCACAAGCAGGCAGAGTGGCAGGCAGAGGGGGAGAGAAAAGCAGGCTCCCCTGCTTTTGAGCAAGGGAGCAAGGAGCAGAATTCCTCACTGGATCCTAGGACCCTGGGATCAGGACCTGAACCAAAGGCAGGGGCCCAACCGACTGAGCCACCCAGGCCTCCCAACTTTTGTCACTCTTGCTGGATGCTCAGGTCATTGGGCAAGTCTTACCTCAAGGTTACTGAAAGAGATTTTAATATTTGAGTTTTTCTTCACATTACTTAAAGGTTCAAGACCAAGGGAATTGCACCTTACCACAGAGTAAGATCTGGAGACATTTTCTCTTAATATGGTACAGGAGTGCTAATGACATCAAATGCAACACCTGGGAAACTACAATAATAAAGCTATCAAGGTGAAAGGAAAAAACCATAAAAGTTATTTTGATTTGTTTAAAAAGTGGGGTGCCTGGCTGGCTCAGTTGTAGAGCATGCGACTC
Organism: Taxidea taxus jeffersonii; assembly: GCA_003697995.1. Lineage (NCBI taxonomy): Eukaryota > Metazoa > Chordata > Mammalia > Carnivora > Mustelidae > Taxidea > Taxidea taxus. The sequence goes on from ML103466.1 coordinate 232,910, forward strand.
TTAATCTCAGGTTTGTGAGTTTGAGCCCAAGATTGGCTGTAGAGATTACTTAAATAAACTTAAAAAAGTTAGTAGGGCTTGCCTTATTGTATATTGCTATCATCCACAAAATGAAATTGGAGTAATTATTACTGTTTGCAGTCTTCATGTCTAATTATCGGGTAATTTAATCATTAATGTATGCAATTAATGTATCGCAGTGATCTTAACGTCATAATCAAATAAAGCTTTTCAAAGAAATATATAAAGTTGAGTTTGTTTGGGTAGCCTACTCATCTGTTAGTACAAAGAATAGTTGAGATTAGGAAAGTGGTAGCTTCCCAGTAGATTCTAAGCTAAGTCCTCACAAAAATACTTATACTGTGTTTGAAATAATATACCAGTATCTTAGAAATCATTGCCTTGAACAACTAATAAAAAAAGTTACATTCCAAAGCTAAATCTCTATTTTTGTACATCTTTATTGCAGAGGTGACTATTTTCAATAACAGCTCCATTTGAGGTTGAAATTGGAATTGGGCCAGTACCTGAGAATTACTTACTTATTTATATGTCCTTTAATATGCATCTGTTCTGAGCTGAATTTTGTTTTAGGTACTGACTATAAGCTAGCAATACCTACTTATTACCGTCTAGTCTTCAAAATGTAAAAATTGCCTTAGTATTCACCTGTCCATAGTTAAGAAATATTTATACTTCTTTACCTATGGAAAAGGATGTATTACTTTGTATTAGAATTAGGATTGCTGGATTACTAATGAGCACTTAATGCTTTTTGAAGAGAAATTTCTCCAAGCATAATAAATAATAGGACAGAAGTTTATTGTCTTAGGCTTAAATATTAAAACAATGTGTAAAGAAAAATCATGTATGAATGACCAACTTGTCACAATATGATTTAGAAATTATTCCACTACAAACATGGATCTAAATCCTTATTATATGTAGTTGTCATTTGTCTTTTTTTTTTTAAAGATTTTTTTTTTAATTTATTTATTTGACAGACAGAAATCACAAGTAGGCAGAGAGGCAGGCAGAGAGAGGAGGAAGCAGACTCAACGCTGAGCAGAGAGCCCGATGTGGGGCTCAATCCCAGGACCTGAGATCATGACCTGAGCCGAAGGCAGAGGCTTTAACCCACTGAGCCACCCAGGCGCCCCTGTCATTTGTTTTTATTGATCATTCTAATAGAATATGAAGCTGGAAGAGACCTTGGATATCAATTTCTTTCTAAGATGTAGAAACTGAAGGCCTTATTTTCATTCACTCATTTAGTCAGCATTATTGAACACTTCCAAAGTGCCGTATATTATCCAAGATGATGGAGTTACCATGCAGAGAGTCTTTCCAGAAATGGACAGGGAACTAGACAAAATATTAATTTGTTGCGACGGGTGCTATGATAGTGATAACCAGGTGTCTGGGGATTGCAGAAGAGGGCCATTCAACTAAGACTTTGAGCTAAAGGGAGACTTTCCATCATAGAAGGTGTTTCCACAATGAGCTAGTAACAACCAGATGAAGAATGTGATAAGAGCTTGTGGTGTATACTCAAAGTGTGGAGGCATGAGGGCACATGACCCATTCAGGGAGCTCTGGGAGAGGGGATTGGAGGGACCATCTGTGAAACCGGACATGATTAGTCTGTACCTGATTCATTATAATGATGTTTCTTCTGTTTTGGTGATAAATTATTTCTTCAGCGTTGGCTAGTTCACCCAAGTAGAATTTAACATCTGAACTATTGAAATGTAGGTTGGTTTTTCAGGTGTTGGTAGGCTTTTGTTTTAAACCATATTTTTTTTTTTAAGATTTTATTTATTTATTTGTTAGAGAGAGAGAGTGAGCACAGGCAGACAGAGAGGCAGGCAGGGGCAGAGGGAGAAGCAGGATCCCTGCCAAGCAAGGAGCCCGATGTGGGACTCCATCCCAGGACGCTGGGATCATGACCTGAGCCGAAGGCAGCTGCTTAACCAACTGAGCCACCCAGGCGTCCCTTAAACCATATTTTTGATCGTCTATTCTAGGAGTGCTGAAATTCTGTTTACCTCTGCATTTAACATGGTTGACCAGCCTGGTAGATCAAGCCAACGTTCTTGTGGGTATTTGAGGGCTATAAATCAAATACTGATCCCATTTTCCAAAAGTTTACAGTTTAAATACAATCTCTATGTAATAAAATAGAAAGTACAAAGTGCTGCAGGGGAAGTACTGGGTAAGAGTTGTGCGGTCTCAGCATGGGAGGTCACTTCCATGGGTGGTGCCTGGGCCATACCTCAGATGGAGAAAGTGAATGTGACTGATGCCCAGGCTTCAGGGAAGAATCTTTTTTTTTTTTTTTTTTAATTACCCAGGTGAGTGGTTGCAACCAGATAGAGAAACATTGATCTGTGGGAATTTAGGGGGCTTTTGGAGGTGGTAGTGTTCTTGTTGGGCTTGAGAGAATTTAGGTTTGAGCTGGGCGTTGAATTACAGGAATTTGGATGTGTGGGTATGGTGGTAAGATGGTTCCTGCTGGATGAAGGTTTACCCTTAGAAAGGATAAAGGAGAGAAAGTCTGAGTGAGGTTTAGGGAAAGATGACCACAGCCTAAGGAACACTGAGGGAGAAGAGTAGGAGAATGCTTGAAGGTGAGTGCAGGAGATGCAGCTGGAAAGGCCATCAGGGTGGACACCAACTGGGTCCTTTTAGGAGCTCAGTTAATCCTCTGGGGACCTGATGGGGAAGAAAGCTGTTCACTGCATTTAAGGACAGGGATGCTGAAAAATTAGATTATTGAGCTAGAATTAAGAAGCTAGGAAGCAGGGAGTGTGGGCATTGGTCCAGGATGTGATCTCTCTAGCCATGATGCTACACTGCCTCACAGATGGTCTTCAGTGGAAGCTTTAGGAGTTTGAACTATATTAATTTTTCTTGGATAATATGGGTAAATTTCAGACATATTTGAATTTTAATTTAATTGGATTCCTACTTATTTGTAAAAGCTAAGTGGTTAGCTCCTAACAAATATTCAGAAAATCTCAAATGTTTAATTTTATACCTGCTTTTTAGTCTTTTAAGATAAATTTCATATTTTTCTTTTACCATGTCTTAGAAAAGACCTAAATTGAATAGTTTTTTTGGTTGTCTGTTCTTGTGTGCCACAGACATTACCTCATGGGGGATTTCTGAGACTTGCTTTTCTGTAGAAGCTCTTTTCAAATATACCTAAGAAAATCGGTTCTCTGAGAAAGTTAGAAAGCAGCTAGGTAGTCTTGCTTCATTGATTGGATGCTAAGGGTTCCCCTACTTGTGGGCAGCAACAATAAAACTGACAATTGATTTTGTGTAAAGTGTATCAAATGTCACTTCTAAGGATTTTTTAAAGCAAATTCTTTGCTTTCTGAAGGAAAGAAATCATCTTTTCTTTATACAAGCCCCCCCAACATGGGAATTCTTTACAGTGTGATTTATGGCAATATTCTACAGATCACCTTCATTCTTTTTCATACTAATTATAAGGGATAACTTAAAGGAATGATGTTTTCTTGTTTGTATGCTTTTGAATGTTTGTTAATCAACCAGTGACATTGATGGTAATGACAGCTATTATTTATTCAAAGTGTATTTTCTCTTCCAGGAGCATTGCCAGCTAGTTTGCAAACATCTCATGTCCATAATTCTTTGTTTTTTTTTTTTTTTTT